>JAHHUM010000316.1:507958-551525 GCA_036173005.1 Crenichthys baileyi
TGATGACAATGCACCAATACACACAGCAAGACTGGTGAAAGATTGGTTTGATGAACATGAAAGTGAAGTTGAACATCTCCCATGGCCTGCACAGTCACCAGATCTAAATATTATTGAGCCACTTTGGGGTGTTTTGGAGGAGCGAGTCAGGAAACGTTTTCCTCCAACAGTATTACGTAGTGACCTGGTCACTACCCTGCAAGAAGAATGGCTTAAAATCCCTCTGACCACTGTGCAGGACTTGTATATGTCATTCCCAAGACGAATTGACGCTGTATTGGCCGCAAAAGGAGGCCCTACACCATACTAATAAATTATTGTGGTCTAAAACCAGGTGTTTCAGTTTCATTGTCCAACCCCTGTATATATTACGCACACACACACACACACGTTAGAATATCATGACAAAGTTCAATATTTTTTGTGAGTGAAAGTGAAATAAAGTGAAAGTGAAGTATTTTGAATCTTTATTTCTTGTAACTATAATTATGGCTTACAGATAATGAAAACCCAAAATTCAGCATCTCAAAAAATTAGAATATTACATAAGATCAAATTCAAATTCTTGGAGTGGACCCAAATGCAGATAGGCAGGTAGACCTAGCGCGGTGAGCAGAGCAGTTTAATTTAAAAAAAGTTAAACTTACAGCTTTGCCTAGTGATGGATTGGAAACCTGTCCAGGGTGGAGATAGGCACCAGCTTCCCCGTGACCCACTATTGAACAAGCGGCATAGAAGATGAATGAATGAATGAAACTTACAGTTTGGCATTAAATGTCAGATGTAGGCATGGACATATACAAACTTGGCATGAACCAAGCAGTATAAACCAGCAAGGAGCAAACAGAACTGAAGAGTGCATGGTACAGGTGAAACAGGAAGACTGAGTGGTATGGCGTAGGTGGAATGAATGAAGCTGATTAAAAGATGACAATGACAGGGAGTGGTAACTAAAACATGAATGGAACAAGGATACAAAGACACTATATAACCAAAGGAAAATATTACAGATGTAACAGAACTAAATGCACCATGAACACAAATACAAGAATAAATAAGGAAATAAACCTAAGAAAAGAACCTATTACGTACCGTTTTCCCCTCAGCCCAGGTAAGATGCTTCTGACATCTCTGGTTCAGGAGAGGTTTTTCATGAGGAATGTCACATTTGTAGACCATGTTTAGAATTCGTCTGTTTGTAGTGGCTCTTGATGCGCTGACTTCGGCCTCAGTCCACTCTGTGTGAAGCAGTTTCCTTGTTGCTGGTGTTTTGATTAATCTGACATTATTTAATATTAATATTTTATCAAATAATATTTCGGTCTGTTAAGGGTTGTCCTGTGAATACCAGCCCAGTAAGGCGATGGTATTAGGACAAAGTTAAAAGGTGTGAGCCAAGCTCTGACATTATTGAACAGCATAAACTCTGCACACACATGGAATGAATTCACACAATTTCTTAAAATACAAGAATTTATTAACAAAAATAAGTCAACTCAAAGTCAAACATATTTCAATCAACAAACTCTTTACTATGCTAAAACAATCCAACTAAACTACCAAGCAGAATAAAAGAATGACGAAGACTAATGGGGCTATGTACAATATAAACAAGTTGATTAAAGATGATTGAAAATCATGACCAAAAAAGTGATGCAACATTACCATGCAATGTTTATGTTTGAGAACCAATGATTATCTTGAAGAATCTGGAAATGAAGTTAAGTTAGTCTTGGAACCAACTTAGGCCACAATCAGCAAACGTTAGACGACCATTCACAATGCAAGATGAGATAAAATATTATTTTAATAAAATAATGTTTTAAAGAATGATCTGCTGAATAAAACCAACCTTCTGGATTACTAATTCTCAATGGTGTCTCATTAGCTGCGTTTATTTATTGAAATAATATTTAAAGAAATATTATTAAAGGTAACGGTAAATTATTTAAAGAAATATCTTTGAAAGGAACCAAATCTTTCTGGAGAAATGGGGCTTAATGGTGTTTACTTAGTTATCAAATTTAGTAAAATGATGTTAGGGACATTATTTACTGGATTGAAAACTAAACCGTTCTGGGTAAATATTCTTTAGCAGCAAGCACGTGGCCTAGGCTGTTAGCAGTTAAGCTAACAAAGGAGGCTGATAGCTTAGCATCCAGAATCAAAACACACACACTTAAAATACCGTCAATAAAAGGGTTAAAATGCATAAGCGCGGACGGCGCGTTATGAGCAACACTGTGTTTAAAATCACCCTTTAAATAAAGTTTGTCTTAACTTTAAAAAAACACACAAACACAGAACACACACTGACCACGTGTGCTGCAGATAGCCTGCTAGCACTAAGATAGCAGTTTCACACAAACAAAACCAAACTTAATAAAATGAAAAACGTTTAGATCATTTCATCCTAACTTTTATTCTGCCCAAACCCTTAACCTCATGAACCGTGGTGAGGAAACGTTGTCCAAGGGCGAAGTTTGAAGAAACGTCCACAGTCAACAAGCGGTTAGCTTTCGGCTAACCTAACGAAGCTGTGGGTGGGCGGCCCATTCTGTCGGCCAGCCAAAACTGCACGTTACCGGTGATGCGGCTACTCGTCGTCCTTCTCTCAGGCAAGGAAAACCACTTCACTCGGGTTGTAGCGACCGCGTCTCTGCTGGGGACTTTTCTGGGACACCGTTGCTTCAGCAGGCCTCGGAGAGAAAGTCAAGCCAGGCGTGTACCTTAATTCCCGTTTTTATGAATGAATACTGGGTACACAAACAGCTATTCACTCATACTTATCTGTGCATATGATCGGTGATCATATGAGACTCTTGGATCCAGTTTGAAGAGTTTATGTCTTTTTGCCAGCAAAAAGACCTCAGCACGCAGTCTCCCTCCGTCCAGTTCCTCTCGGGAGCTGCTTGGAAGAGGTCGGCTTGTGGGAGAGGGGGTGCTCTTATTCAGACAGTGGCATCATGGGAAGTCTGCTGCTACCCACCTTTCCCCCTTCTGAAGTTGTGCTGAAAGTCTGTTAAATGCAATTTATTTTGACAACTCCAGAAAAGTTTATACCGGAGTTTTAATGTTGAAATCCATGGTCCCAACACTGGTGCACCTTTTCTTACCATACTTTTTCCTTCCACTTAACATACTATGAATATGGTTCAATAGGCACTCTGTGAACAACTTCTTAAGCAATGACGTTTTGTGGGTTACCTTCATTGTGGAGGGTGTCAATGACTGTCTTCTGGACATCTGTCCAGTCAGCAGTCTTCCTTTTGATTGTGTATTCTACTGACCCAGACTGAAACACTATTTTGAGGCTCAGGAAACCTGTGCAGGTGTTTTGAGTTACTTAGTTGATTAGGGTGTGCCACTGTAAGTTTCCAATATTTATGTTTTTGACAATATTTAATTATCTAAGACAATGGATTTTGGGTTTTCATTATCTATGGACCATAATACTGAAAAATACAAAACATGAAGCTTTGAAATATTTCACTCTATCTGTAACATATTTATATAAATTATGAGTTTCACCTTTTGAAATAAGTGAGAAAAAATGTAGAACTTTTTCCTTTGTCTGAAAAAACTTGTATAAATGTTTAGTCAGGAACATAAAAGTTTAATCCATTCATCTAAGACTTCCAGAAAAAAACATGAAAAAGATATTTGGCAGAAAAATAGGGATTATGTTCCTTCTTAAAATACGGTCAGAAATTTAGAGCAAGGACAAAAACAGGAGAATATGGAAAACATCTAAAAACCATAAAATGTTACAAATATCTGGTGGTGATTTAGGCCAACAATGTAAGAAAACCAAATTGCAGTGACCTTCCTCAAATTTAGGCTGCATAGTCATGTACTTCTTTTGAAAAATGACAAATTGCTCCAGCAAAATGTGTACATTTGCCCTCATAAAGTTTACTTTGGAGGGCATGTGCAGCTGCCAGCAGAGTTTCCAGACTACTTTAATCTTTTCCTTTCAGAAGCTCACTTCCTATGTCTGCGCGGGGGACTCAATGGAGGCAATGTTTTGACACCCATCTGAGGAAATGAGTGGGCCTATTCCTGCCATGGTTGTATCAGTGCAGTCCGTTTACTGGGGCTGTTTCACTGTCACTTTTCACCCTGGCTACTTAATTAGAGCTTTAAGATGGAGGAAAAGAACCCAGTCAGAGCAGCACTTCAACGAGTCAATCAGCCATGAGGGCAACCAGCTATACAAACTAGGTGCTTTTTGTGAGAACAAACATTAATGAGATCTTATTAGGTGATGATGAATGATTTACCAAATGGGTACATAATAGGCAGCTCGTTTAAAGTTACACCTATGTGATTCACAGGTTGTGCATCACAAACGGTTGAGACGCTCTGTCTAACACATCAGTGGATGCAAACATCATTACAGTGATGCCTGCTGTAGCCCACTGCACCACACCACACAAATAAATTCAAAAAAACATTGAGCAAAGCAAACTGGCAACAGTAAAGACTATTGATGTGGCCAGCAGATTTCATTACTACACTCTGCTGTTTCAACTAATGACTAACTTCTTCAGCAAAATCTAACAATGCGAGAGCAGCAGCCGAGTGAGGGAGCAAAGACAGAGAAGGAGGGAGGAAGGGAACGTTACTGGCATGGCTGTCAGTAGGGGGCTCAGGCCAAGTGGGAAAACGTCAGCACTGTCAATGGGAAGGAGGGCTTGATGTTGCAATGATAGGCCACTGTAATGGGCACTTTGAAAGGACAATCACAGTCTTCGGTGAATCATATAGGCCGACGTATAATTCATGTTTGTGTCTGTGCAAATTTGTGCCAGAGCATGAGAACAAAAACTATTTGTAGTCTGACGAAACTAAGCTAATGGTTATACATGACCTTTTACGAGTTCCAGTACTGTGGCTCATGGTATGAATCACAGTAAACTTGATTCTTTGTTGTACCGTTCTCTTTTTTATTCCTGATACTTCAGTAACAAAAAAGCTGCAAGTGTGACTTTGACTGCGAAATCAGTATGCCTTATTTTATTATCACATCATGAGAATTGGTACTGATGGATAGTGAAATTAATCTTCACATGAATGTTACTGCTAATGTATCATATGCCTGTTAAGAAAATTTCTTGCTTATATTTTTGTAGAGGTCTGGATGAGTTGTATGGTGTTTTTATTCACCAAACAAAGTGCTGGCAAAAAGAAAAAAAAAAGATTTTAAAGAAAAACAAATGGCCCACCATAAATAGCCATAAAAATTATGTCCAATGACATATAAGGCCTTTGATAGGTCACCTTAAAGGGCCTAGTTGTAGATGCTCTCTAGAAGCTAATCAGGAAGATATTAAATTCTCTATGGATTAAAATTTGCTTTGTAATGTCCTACTTTTTCATTATGAAAGCAAGCATTTTCTACAGAAAGAATCCCCATTAAAGCAAAAAGAGATGGATAAAGTGCCATCTTATTGCCAAGTTTTGTCTTGCTTAATGCTTATTTCTTTATGCTTGTTAGCATGATGAATGTTCCTATTTTGCTTGTTTAAGTTAAATGTTTCAGACTACTTCAGCTGGGAAAAGGGGTAAAATGGAAATAGCTCATTGCTAAGTCAAAATAATAATAAATGTCACCACAAATAAGGCGAAGATAAGATTAATCGTACTGAGAATACCAAAAGCTATTGTACAAAATAAATTCCCTTGCCTGCTTTATAGACTTTATTGAACTGCTGTATGTTTTCAATATTTTTTAGTTTAGGCTATTAGAGACAACAGCTTAACAATTAAACGCTAAAATGTTTTTAGGTCAATAAATGTATCTTAAACACAAAATTTGCCTAAATGTGGAAAGCAACTGTATCTTGTACAACAGCACAGTAGTAGCATAGCTTAAAGTAATAAAATATTATGTTAGCAGGTATTCTTCTTTTTTTATAGGATATATGAAAAGCTCTACAAAAGAGCCTGCAGCGACTATTTTAGTGTTTATTTATTATTATAATTTTTTATTTATTTTTTTTAAACCGTGTCCTGTCCAGTACAGTAGCGCTAAGAATTGTTGTCTGACTGCCAAGAAAAAGCCCAACAGATGTACTTTCACAAGTGGAGCATTACTCCTAACGCGTAAAAGCTCTGCTTGACCTTTATAAAAGAAACTTTATTAGAAACTGCTTTCAGATTATTTCAATTGTTACGGAGACAGAAATGAAAAGGAAAAAAATAAGGGACGGAGATGGGGCAAAAAGGAAAAGGGGAGAGAAGGAGAAAAGAATGGAGGAAGGAGAGAAAGATGAAGAGAATACAAGATAACACCCTGCTTGCTTCTACACATGCAGAAACATTCATATTAACAGCTTTTTTAACAAAAAGAGCATGGTACTTATGAATGCAAGATGTATTTAGTGGTAAATGTGGCTCAATATAGAACATCTGTGTATCTATTAACACCTGATTCTAAACACCTGTGGGTCTGACGTAAGCGCCTGTGTATACAAGGTTTCTCTATAAAAATATGCAATAGCGTGTGTGAGGAGCCACAGACCATCCCCACTGGACCCGGGACAGATACGGAGGAGATCCAAGCCACAGACATCCAAAGGCCCCCCAGAGCACAGGAACCCCAGGAGAACCGGCATTTCCGCAACCCTCCCAGAGAAGAGCAGGGGAGAGTCCCAGAGGAACCACCCAGCTGCCCAGTGCACAAGCCCCAGGGAGCTGCAGCGACGACCACACGGTCCCAGCCGGCAGCCGTCTACGCCCAAGCAGATCCAGCCATGGAGCCAGAGACCCGAGACCCCGGGACATATCACTCCCCAAGCAAAGGCCCGACAGAGCCCAAGGGTTCAGGCCCCGGCAAGCAGCCACCGGGAGTGAGCCAACACACACCAAAACACCCAGTCCCAGACACCGAGAACCACAAGTACACCGGCAGGCAGAGACACCAACGACTGGCAGGTAGTGTGGCGGGGAGGAAAAAGGCCCCACATTTGATAGGGGGCCTAAACTGATCCAGGAGAGGGAGCAGTATTTTATTTTTATATTTTAGAGTGTTTAAAATGAATCATTTAAGGAGTTGTATTTGCCAGCTCAATTCTGAATTAAAAAAGAAAAACAAACACTAAATAATTTGGCAAACTGTGAGCTATATTTGGGCAAAGCAGTAAAATAGCTAGCGTAAGGCCAACTTACGCTAATGTAACATATAATTGAACAGCAAGTAAGAATAGTTGAAACTGAAGTTTTTATAAATATTAGCCAGTATGGTTACAAGGAACAAATACAACTGTCAGATAAAAGTAAGAAAATCAAAACAATTCACCTTTATGAATAATGCTAAATGTGATACTGAAATACATTTAGTCTCATATGTTACTGGTTCAGCCAGTCAGTGAGTCATTTTCTATCGCTTCTTCCATAATGGGTCACGGGAAAGCTGGTGCCGATCTCCAGCAGTCTATGGGTGAGGGCGGGGTACACCCTAGACAGGTCGCCAGTCCATCACAGGGCAACACAGAGACATACAGGACAAACAACCACACACACACTCACACTCACACCTAAGGGCAATTTAGAGAAACCAGTTAACCTAACAATCATGTTTTTGGACTGTGGGAGGAAGTGGGAGTACCCGGAGAGAACCACCACATGCATGCTATGTAGAGGTGCAAACTTAGCAACTATTCCAGAAAAGTGTTGGAAATGAATCATTGAAATATTTGAAATAGCTTGCTTAACTAAAAAAAAATGTTTGTCATTACTAATCAAGTAAATTGTTGGCTAAATCAAGAAAAAACCAATGAAATAGCCAGGTGAAAAATACTTCTAATCAGAGCTCGTGGCATGAGATATTATAGGAACCAATGTTTCTGCTCAAAGTGAAGTCTATCCAGTTTCTGTCAGCGTGTGACCTTTCCTGATAAAGTAAATGTTTTTGCCCTGAATATATTGGTGAGAGCTTTGACATTGACACCTGTCTTTTGACATTTCACATCTGCACAAACCTAAAGGGCTACAGTTTTTATTGAGTCTGGACTACACTTGAACCTGCCTGGTTCAACCTGTAAAATATTTAGACGGATTAAACGTGAACTGGATTATTCTACACTGAATAAAGATTCAATAAAACAATTAGAGAAAACCTTTGTTATATTTGTGAAAACACAAAAAGGTACACTTTAACAGCTTTTATGGCACTAGGCCCCCCTAGAATTAACGAAGCATACAAACTTCAAAATTTGTATGGATTAGTCAAGATGGAATAAAGTGTTCTGATTACAGAAAACTGAATGTGTGTTCAACAATATGAAATTTTTAGTTAAAAAAAAACAAAGGCCTTCTCAGGATTCCCAAATGTAATGCTAAAATTCAATCCAATAAAGTGTGTGATCTCATCTTGTGTGCTGAATGTATCATTAAACCCCTACATATTTTTCAACAGCAAGCAAGAATTGTTGGAACAGTGTAGTTCTCCTTGCCAGAATGGCTACAGTTCTGGCAAGCATTAGCTGTTGCAGCTGCTACAATTTAAAAAAAATAAATTTAGGAATATACTGTGGTCTACCCAGGCAGGTGCTGCCACTGACTGTTCTACACTTAAAATCTTTTAGTGAACCTCTATTTGTAATAAAACTATTATTACTTCAAACAAACATGAATATATTTATTTTGGTAGCGTAGCACAAAAGTGTAAATAAAATATCTAATCATGCTAAATATATGGCTTATTATTGGAAGATGGTGAAATGTTATGCTGAATAGGCCAGAACCTTTGTTTCACTTTCTCCTTTAGTCTTAATCTGTCAAAAACTGAATAAGACAAATCTATACTGCTAAAACCCTCGGTCCTCCTTTAGGATTAAAAATTAATAGGATTTATTGAATTGGTTTGAGAATCTCCAAATATACGCAATTTTATCACGTAGGGATTAAAAGTGTCATTGCGCCTGTCAATGAGAGTTGGTGGCAACGTGGCTGTATCACATTGACTCTTGCGTATTAATACTCAGTGTCTTATTGGACCATCAGCTGATTGTTTGGAATGTAAATGATGCTGCTGATGGCTCCAGTGACTGATGGCTTAAATTCCAATGAATCAATTGCTTCATCAGTTTCCCTAATTCAGATCAAATATCTCTTGAGTGCACAGTCCTCTTTCATTGGTATTAGAGGAAATAAATGCTCTGGAAGTAATTTTCATCAATCTCGTGTACATGCCAATATCCTTCAGAAACCCAGTCCAGGTTGAGGACTTAATGTCTTAAGTGTGTGTATGTGTGTGTGTGTGTGTGTGTAAGAGAGAGACTTGCTTATTAGTAAGAAATGGAAGGTTTAAAAGCAAGAATATATATCTGTAAACTTTGGTTTTGGATTTTATTTACTGCCATTTTCTTTGGGCTTACTGTATTTTTTGACAGTTAATTTATACATTAAGTGACTTTAGTTCCCTTTTTTTTTCATTCCCAGCAATAGCAACTCTACCTATTCTGTAAAGATCTTCCACAAGGTTTAGGAGTGTGTTCATAGTCGGATGAGAAAAACAGCCTCTAATTCATCCCAAACATTTTCAAGAAGGTAGAGGTCAGAACTCTGTCCAAGTTTCTCCACACCAAACTTTATACACCTGCAGCCATATATATACTGTATATATAACTACCAGCCTATTTTCTTGACAGACTTTACTTTTCTATGGTGCTATGGGGGAAATTTACTGCCAACAATCAAGAGCACACTTTTTCAATTTGAGAGCAAGAGTTCATTCTGCTTGTACTTAAACTTACTAATGCTTGCACTCAAAACTAGTAATATATACAGTACAGACCAAAAGTTTGGACACACCTTCTCATTCAAAGAGTTGTCCTTATTTTCATGACTATGAATATTGTAGCTTCACACTGAAGGCATCAAAACTATGAATTAACACATGTGGAATTATATACTGAACAAAAAGTGTGAAACAACTGAAAATATGTCTTATATTCTAGGTTCTTCAAAGTAGCCACCTTTTGCTTTGATTACTGCTTCACACACTCTTGGCATTCTGTTGATGAGCTTCAAGACGTAGTCACCTGAAATGGTTTTCATTTCACAGGTGTGCCCTGTCAGGTTTAATAAGTGGGATTTCAATCCTTATAAATAGGGTTGGGACTATCAGTTGTGTGTTGCAGGAGGTGGATACAGTACACAGCTGATAGTCCTACTGAATAGACTGTTTGAATTTGTATTATGGCAAGAAAAAAGCAGCTAAGTAAAGAAAAACGAGTGGCCATCATTACTTTAAGAAATGAAGGTCAGTCAGTCCGAACAATTGGAAAAACTTTGAAAATGTCCCCAAGTGCAGTTGCAAAAACCATCAAAGAAACTGGCTCACATGAGGACCGCCCCAGGAAAGGAAGCTGGACTGCAGAGTGAAGGCAAAAGGGCCAACAAGTGCTAAGCATCTCTGGGAACTCCTTCAAGACTGTTGGAAAACCATTTCAGGTGACTACCTCTTGAAGCTCATCAACAGAATGCCAAGAGTGTGCGTAGCAGTAATAAAAGCAAAAGGTGGCTACTTTGAGGAACCTAGAATATAAGACATATTTTCAGTAGTTTCACACTTTTTTGTTCAGTATATAATTCCACATGTGTTAATTCATAGTTTTGATGCCTTAAGTGTGAAGCTACAGTATTCATAGTCATGAAAATAAGGACAACTCTTTGAGTATATTTGAAAACAAGGGTAAGGGTACTTTTACAGCGTATTGTTTATATGTCTAAAAACTGCCACTGAGGGCCATGCATGACAAGCCTTGTCATTTAAATCAACTATTCATAAGATGGCTGTAATGGGATATTGACTGACAGATTTAATAATTCAGTTATGCTGAGGCTTAACTGGTATATATTAGCACCTAATGGTCGTTGTTGTAAAAAATTCATTGGAGAGTATGCCGCAGTGAGAAGACACACATAATCATGCCTACTTCATTTACTTTAGTGAACTCTTGCAAATTGAGGGTGAGTTCTAACGAATCCTCGCCTGTTTAAGCATGCAGAAGGAAAGGTACTGTAATTTGATTTATTAATTTGATCCCACCCACACTCTAATCTAATTCATCAATGTTTCAGAAGGAGCAATTATGCATTGTGCTACAGCTCCTCATAGCTTCATTATGCATCCAGAATATATTTGCAAAGGGAGTGTAATAACTGCTAAAAAAAGCCAAAATCGCCTGATATGCATCATGCTCCTCACACACCAATTATGTCTTTCTTTTGAAATTTTATTTAAATTTTTGAATAACAGCTTTTCAGAAAAGCAAACAACTCATCCAAACATGAAGCTTTGCAGCTCCAACGTGAACTTAACCATGTTTTTTTTTATGCCTTTTGTTTAGTGCTAACAGCAAATATATAATTTGGCAATCTGACAGCCTTGTTTGTTGTGTTCTCTGTCTGTTGGAGTGTAAGCTGTAGTAAGCATGCATCCATTTCACACAGTTTTAATTTCAGCATAGTGGAATAATGGCCACCCAAGTGTTTTTTAATCTAATTAAATATAGGCTGCATATAAATTCCTAAAGCAAAATGAAAACATTTTGTGAGTGGGCTGTTATTTATTTAGTTGATTGCTTCCATTCACTAGTGAATCTTTCTGCGTTTACTTGGTCACTTCTAAGTTCTTAATTGTGGGGAGAAGGCAGACCTTAAAGACGAGGAAAAACACTGTTTTGTTTTCACGACATGGTGTGAATTACCCGAGCATGATGGGATGGCCGAGCAGAAGTAGCCATCAATGTGCTGAGAACAAGCAGTGATGCATGCTCCTAGTCCCCCAACCCCCGCCCCTCAGTGCTTTCCTGCGCTGCCCACCGCACCCACCTCCACCGCCCCTCGACAAATGCTCAGCGGTCGTGAACTACATCGATCCTGGGTATAATTCTCTATGAAATTGATGGATGGGGGCAGCCATTGACAGAAAGGGTAAAGACCACTTTGAGATGTCCCCTGTGAATAAGTATGATGGAAAATAGATTGTTGAAGAAGATTTATGTTTGTTCGCCGCTGCCACAAGAGAGGGCTACCCCCCACCCCTGTGTACCCCGCCGAGCTCTGACCAATCAAACATGTCATTGTGGTCAGATTAAACTCTCTGGCACTATTCAGCTGCCAACTCTTTGACAATTAGCTGATTCTTTAGATGCATAAAACAATATCAACGTTCTATTTGATTGGGACCTCTTTGTTACTGGTATGATTGTGAGACATTACGATGAGACTCATCTTCATTGCAGAAGTTACCATAAATAAAAACTACATAGGAAAACTACATACAAGACTCATAAAATAAACATACCACACTAATTAATATTTAGCTTAGTATGTTTCACCTCAACCACTGTTTTAGCAGCCATTTAAAATCTTGCATAATTCTGGCTGAATATTTAAAAACTCATCTGAGCAGAATTGGCAGGGTGTGTCTAAATTGCAAAGAGTGGGCTTTAAAGTTCAAAAAATTACTCTTGAGTTGGGGATTGTTCCATTCCAGAATCTTAGTCAACCTTCCAAGTATCAACAATCTATCTATCAAGCTGAGGTGAAGTTGAAACATTAGGAAATCTTTATTATTCTGACTTGTGCATTGCACAACACGCCCTCAGAATGATGCTACCACCGTCGTGCTTAGGAGTTAATGGAGTATTGTTAATTTTAGAAATACCCCCCTTATTCCTTCAAGCATTTGGCCAAATAGAACAATCTATGACTTGTCTGAATGGAAACGTTTCTCCACAAGTATTTGGCTTGTCTGTGTGTGCAGCTACAGATATCAGTTGACCTTAAAGATCCAGATATAGGGGAAGGCACTTCTTTCTTGTTTGGCAACCTCTCAATTCTTCACCCATGTTGATGTCAAACTTGTTGAACTGTGGACAATGATACTAGTATTCCAGTATCTTCCAGTTTCTGATAAGCTTGTGCCATGTTGTTTCCTGAACATTTTAACCAAATTCCCGTCATTGGCGGTACTGCTTTAGTTTACTTTAGTTTATTATAAAAATAAAAATGATAACAGTGCAGGAAGAGGCAAAAGCCCAACGGGCTTACATAAAGCCTCCACCCAAATAATATAGAAAAAAAATAATACAATTTAACAATACATCCTTCATCAGCTGATCATAAATTTCTAAAATACAATCATATGAGAAATAAAAGCATAAAAACACATCTACAAAGTATTAATGGAAATTTAAATAGAATATCACTGAAAAAAATGACACAACTCTTTGATTATGTAAAATTTTAAATAACGTTAGAACTCTCTTACAGAAGGCCTGCCTTTTACCATGTGTGAAAAGTAATTCCAAAGTTTAGCTCCCCTGTTCCAAAGAGAAAACTGACCTCTACTGGTCTACTTAGGAAGATGAAGTGCTGAACTCTGGCGAGCTCTGTCTAACAAAAGAATATGGACACACTTGGGTGCTCCAACCAGACAAATATCTCAAATGTACCTCAAAACTGGTATTGGAACAAATAAAAGCAGGCTAACATTGAGCTTCTGGTATAGTCCTCCTAAGGGATATTTATGGATTATGCTTAAACATTGGATCTGTACTAGGATACCAATCAATTTAAACAGTACTTTACTTTTCCTGCTAAGAGTAGTGGTGAAAGATCCCGCCATAATTCAGCCAGGTCCTGTTGATGGCTTTAAAAGAGTGTTGTTTTTCTGCCACTTGCAAATGGACAGTTGTACAAATATTTGTAAGGGTTTGTGCATGTAGATTTCAGCTTGGATGGATAATTTTGAACCTGTGTCGAATCGAGAAAACCAGAATTGAATTCAAACCAATACATCCATCATCAGGCCATCCAACATGCAAATGGTTCAAAACTATTATGAAAACCTCCCAAATTATTGTAAAATGTATGCTGAAGAGTGTATTTAAACATCTGACCAAAACTTTGTTATATTGGTATGATTTTTTTTTTTCAAAAAGCTGATCTTGTTTTTTTATTGAAGTTTTAATTTGTGTATTGTATATCTGAAGACATAAAATGAACTGTGTGTTTATCTGAGCCCCTAAAACTGATTTCAAATATCATCTCAATGCAGCTGCAGTGTCTCGGTTTACTCATGCTATAGATTGTTTTATTGTACACAGATCCAGATAATTACGGTTTGAACATGCTTTCAACTTCTACCTAGAACAAGCGTTTTCAGTTTACGTGATTTACTGAACATACCGCATTTCTCTGAGCTCCTCAGGCATTCAGCCGCTGAGCTTAGTGAATGCGTGTACAGTATGTCTAGCTCCTGTCCTGGCTTCTCTGTGGTGTAGCATTGTTTGGCTGCCAGCAGTGTAATCAGATAATACCACAGAGAGGTCAAAAGCACTGCAAGCTTTAGCTTCAGATTTCTGTCACCTTTTAAAAACCAACCTCAAGAATCGTGTCCAATGAGATCTGTATTCCTCTGCAGGTATATTTGGGTGCACTCTGGAAATTGCTTTGCAGCTCGAAGACAAAGAGTTTTCCGTTGCGTGTCAGATAAACAGTAATGAGGCTGGGTTATGAACAAGGTCCTGGCACCTTAATTGCAATTCCATCAGCCTTAACTGTAGTTTCATTTTGCTTTAATTTGCAATTACTGTCATGCCACTAAACTAAATTAAAATGATGAAGATTAGCGGATACACTTCATTGTTTGTATTTAGTTCAAAGCACTACTTTGTTCAAGTATTTTGACAAATTGTTTGCATCTTTTCTTTTTGTTTCACTTTTCCAATAAAAAAAAAAACACCTACTTTCTGAATCAGCTTTATTCAAACCAAATGGTATGCTAAATTAAAACTTCTGGTAACAAAGTAAAATATTAAATTAAAGTAATTGTAATAATAAAACCTTAAATATAAACTGTAATGTCTTTAACTGAGATTTATGTGACAGAACAACTTGAAATAGTGCATAATTATAAGGTGTAAGAAAAGTTATGCATGGTTTTCCTATTTTCCAACTGAAAAGTCAATATTTTGAAGTACCACCTTTGAGTGCAATAACATCTACAGGTTTACAAGGTGTGGCCTACCAGCTTTTCACATCTAGAGACTATAACTTTTCTTCATTCTTTGCAAAGATAACTCAACCTGAGTCAGATTGCTTAGAGAGCATCTGTGATGATCAGTTTCAATTCTTGCCACAGATTGTCAAATGTTTTTAGATCAGGACTTAGACTGGGCCATTCTAACATAAATATGTGTTAATCTACATCCTTGCATTATAACTCTGGCTGTATGTTTATGGTCTTTCTGCTGGAAGGTGAACATCAACTTCGGTCTTAAGTCTTATGGATCCTCTACCAGGTTTTATTTCAGGTTTGATTTATTTAGCTCCACCCATCTTACCATCAACTCTTACTGGATTCCTCATCCCTGCTAAAAAAATAAAATTAAATCTCCACTGCATTATGCTGCCACCATCATGCTTCATGAAAGGGGTGTTTTCAGTGTTAGTTTTCTGCTACGCATCACATTTGGTCAGTTTTGGTGACATCTGATCAGCAAATGATTATCCACGTGTGGCAAGCTGCAAACGAGTCTTCTTGTGGTTTTCTTTTAACAATAGCTTCTCATCTTCTCAATCTTTTATTAAGGCAAAATTTAAGGTGTGCACGGCTAATACTTGCTCTGTCAACATTTGCCCACCCGTGGTGGTGAATCTTTGTAACTCTTCCAGAGTTACTGTGAGTTTCTTGGCTGCTTCTCTGGTTTATGGTCTCCTTGCCCGGCCAGTTAATTTAGGTAACTTCTGAAGGCCCTTGGTTGTGCAGGATTTCAATTAGAGGCATCAGAGTAATGGGCTCTTAATATATTTTTTATATTAATTTTTATATTAATTTTTTTTTTTTTTTTTTATCTGCAACAAATAACAATAAACCATGTTTCATTTTCCTTCCAATTCACAGTTTTGTACTACTTTGTGATGGTCAATCACATTATATAAGGTTAAAATAAAATTCAATGCTTTTGCAAAGTACTGTGTATTCAAATTGTAGTCAGGAGGTTCAAAGAGGTTGACTAACACAAGCCTGATGTCTATGTTGAGCCTTTTAGTGTCATAATCAGCAACTTGTGTGGGCTCTCCCTGTAGCGTCTTCCCATGATGCTCTGCTGGCTGGGGTCCTCTCTCTGTGTAGTGTTTTATTTACATGATTGTCTTATGAAAACATCACCTTTGGCTTCCAAGAGGGTTGAAGCCGGATACAACTAGTATCAATTAGGCAGAGAAAAACCCAAAACTAAAGAGTTCCCTTCTGACATACCCAGAATTCAAGGCCTTGATGGGCTTCCGCTTTCATCGTCCTGCCAGAGGACAGTGAGCTCTCTGCTTTGCTTATGTTTGATTTGGCAGTTATGTCTCAGTATTATTTGGTGTTAGCAGAAAGGGGACAATAAAACGTTTATGTTCCTTTGTTATTATTCTAGCTTTTTCAAACTAGCTGTGAACCTGCCATCCTCCTGGGTGCACCACAGAAAGACCTTGAGTGATCAAACATTAAACATATTGACAGAAAATTGACCCTGTCAAACACACCCAAATTCATTTCCATAATGCTTGACCTGTAATTACTGATGAAGTCAGATGGATGTTGACAGGGTTGTGTATTTGGATGACCTCAACCAGTAATCCAGTGTTCTGCAAATTAGTGCTTGCATAAGAATCAATGTTTGATTTCTTGTTGAAAATGTGCTGTTTGATAAGTTTAGGAAGCGCAATAATCGCATCAACACAAATACCTTGAGGTAATGAGGGCACTTAACATATTGCTTCTGAATTGTTGTCTACGGCTTTTATTTATGTAGCATGTTAACATTTAAATTTCTGTTTTTTTTTACATCTCTGAAACTTGTGTATTCTTTAGAATATCTGTGTCCATATTTTCTTTGACCTAGAAAGTTGAGGGAGCAAATTTAAATGAAATTAAATGTGTTGCTGAGCATGGTTGGATACTAATGTTGCATTAGAATTCAACCTGGAAAGACTCACAAAGAGAAGACAGGATGGCAATTAGAAAAGTTTACTAGTGAATGTTTATTTCTTTGGCGCTCTCACCCCAGTGGAAGACGTGAATGCTGAGAATGGCACGCGCTTGAATGAACATCTTGGGGTTAGATTTAGAGATGTCTTCCCCCTGAGATCCGATCTTGGTGGTGGAGTAGAGACCTGAGGAGATTTGGAAGGAGTTTGAAAGCCAAATGGTGGAGATGGGATGGAGGAGGGTCAAAGTTCAGCAGCATAACGGAGGGATCCATGGATGAAGATCTTTTAAAGCAGAGCCTTGAAGGATGATTGGCCGGGGAGAAATGCAGACTTGACGCTGATTGGTGGAGCAGAGCCGCATTGAGGAGTAATTAGACGAAGCTGGAGGTGATGGTGAGTCTTCCATGTTGAATTTCGTTTAAAGTCCATTTGTAAGAGTGAGGTTGGCAGCTACAACCTGCTTTAACTGACAATGAGTCTTTTACATGGATGTGGAGGAATTCTGTTCCATTCCATTTTGCAGAACTGGATTAATTTGAGGTCACACCGCTGAATCTAAATTGTATCTTTCTTTTGTTTTTGAACCATTCAGATGTGGACTTGCTGTTGTGCTTCATATCATGGTGCTGCTGCATAAACTAGGCCCATTGAGCTTAAGGTCGTGAAATGATGACAATACCCTCTTCTTTGGGATTTTCTGATGTAGGGCAGCATTAGAATCAAGCAAGGTTCTGAAGATGCCTACCGCACGATTACCACCATGTTTAACTATTGGTATGATGTTCTTTTTTTGAAATCCTGTGTTAATGTTCCACCTGATGTAACAGGATGCACACCTTCCAAAAATATCTACTTTTGTCTCGTCAGTCTCCAGAAAATCTAGCTTTATAAATGTTATTGCAATCCTTTCCATGTCTCTTTTGTCACTGGTTCTTGAATTTCTTCAGATCAGATTATGCTACTGTATGTTCCTCCTGAAGATCTTTTAGCCTATTTCGTGTTGTCAGATAGATTCTATTTAAGCGATTTCATGATTCTAGAGATGTGTCAGTAATCAACCCTAGCTGTAGCTAGTGAAATGAAACTTAGCTTTTAAAATGAAATAAATTAATTGAAATGGGGCCAAGATGGTATAGAAGAAAACAGCTTTTTTGTATTTACTCAAGTTATCTTTTTCTAATATTAAAATTAGTTTGATTATCTAAAACATTTAAATGTGAGAAAAAGGCAAAACAGAAGAAATCTGTAAGGGGACCAGTATTTTTTTACTCCACTGTATGTTGATTGATATTGTGTAATTATTTAGCAATTAATTTGTTGCTCATTACTTTTTTGAAACTGAATGGAAAGGTGCCACTTTGCCATTTCATACTTTAGCAAATTTGGTCTTTCCGTTCCCATCTTCTGCAGGATGTACCGTACCATGCATCAATTCGTCCCTACAAGAGTGTTATTTTATTCAGACTTTGACAACACTGGATTCTGAGTAAATTTCTCTAATCTACTTATATTTTCCTGTAAGGAAAAAAAATTGGACCGGGTTGCTACCTAAAAATTCGAAATTTCGAAAATAGGTCAGTGACACAAGAGGAAAAACAATTAATATATCCCACTCTATTTAAAGAAATAAAATACACCTTAGTTAGTTTTAGTCACCATGTTGATTAAAAGTCTAGAATCATACAAGTATTTTGGGATGAGCTAATTTTGATGAGATCCATTAGATGTTCCGTGGAGAATCTGATTTACTATTGTGAAGAATCATAGAAAAGCAATGTGTGTTTAAGCCAAATCTATTTAATTTCATGTGAAAGAATTTCACTAGTCCCAGTGGTGAAAACAGCTGTCACACACAAACACAAATCATCCTTTGAAAAGGTGCAACCAGAGCTCTAGGAAGGCACCAGCACTGTACCTTTGTGTCCCTCTTTGACACCACCAAGATGTGTGTCGCAGAGTTTGTTGTCTTCCAAAAGCACTTAATATGATCAGTGAATTAAAATTTTAGCGAGTCATTAAATGAAAGCTGGGACCAAAGGGCCCGCAACACTGAGCTAGGGTTTCCTACGGTGCTGCAGTCATATCTCTGGCATCACACATCCCACTCATTTTGTTTCAAGCTGAATGCATTACAGCAATCCTGATGTCCTGCCGAGATCCAAGAGCTGTGAGGTCATTGGGTTTTTCTGTAACAGGAGTCAGAGTGTTAACACTAAATAGTATCAACACCCAATTAAACAGTGTAGAACTCTCATATCTATTATTTTTCCTTTCCAGTTCTCCCTTTGTGCAAAATAAAATACAAGCTGTGAGTGTGATTGTGTTTTAATTCACTCAAAACAAGCCTTTTTTTATCTTGTTAAAACCACAAACTTTAATGCATTTTAAATGCAGCTGCATCGGGGATCCCTCCGTATAGGGATTTCTTCTATCACTATGCCACCTGCCCTGCCCCACTTTAATGCATTTATTGGGATAGATAGAAAATAATCAACATCCACAAACAAAAATCTGAAAACTGTGGCAAGCATGTGTATTCAGTACCTTTTACTTTGATACCCCTAAATAAAATCAGGTGCAAAACCAATTTCCTTCCGAAGGCACTTACCTAGTCACATGTAATTTAATCCTAGTAAAAACAGAGGCAAAGGTGAAATAGGTTTGTTGGAGTATATTAGAACAGCATCTGTGAGGTTAGAAAAACACTATCCCCAGCTCTGAACACAACTGCAAAGCTGTCATGACATACCACCTAAACTGACAAGCCAGGCAAGGTGAGCATTAATCAGTAAAACATCCAAGAGGGCCATGGTATCTCTGGAGGAAATGCAGAGATCCACAGCTCAGGTGGAGGAGGCACACCTAATAGCGGTGCACTCACCATATCTGTCCTTTATGGAAGTATGGTAAAACAAAGCCATGATTGAACAGATAAGTAAGAAGTTCTATATGCTGTTTGCCCCAAAACATGTAGGGGAAACAGCAAACAAGTGCAGGAAGATGCTTTTTGGCCTATACACAAATGTGTGGCAGAAAGCTAACACAGACCCTTGCCACTGAAAAACAAAAACATGGTAGAACAACATCATGTCCTGGGGATGTCTTTCTACAATAAGGACAGTGAAGCTGTTTAGGGTTAATGGGAAGATAGATGGAGCTAAATACAGAGCAATCCTGGAAGAAAATCTGTAAGATACTGCAAACTACTGGGACAAAGGTTCAACTTCCAGAGAGTGACCTTAAACATACAGCCAAAGCTTCAATAGAATGGTGTAGATCAAAGCATATTAATGTGTTAAAATGGCCTAGTTAAAGACCAAACTCAATTGAGAATCAATGGCAAGACATGAAAATGTACGTGTGCAGATGCTTTCTCTGTTTTGCAAAGAAGAATTAAGTACAATTCTAATCTCTAAATGTTCAAAGATGGAGGAACATTTTTCAGAGTTTCATTAAAACAAATAATTGTTTTGCAACCAGGCTGCACGGTGGGGCAGTTGGTTGGACTGTTGCCTTGCAGCAAGAAGGTCCTGGGTTCGATTCCCGGCCCGGGGTCGTTCTGCATGGAGCTTGCATGTTCTCCCCGTGTATGCGTGGGTCCTCACCGGGTACTCCGGCTTCCTCCCACAGTCCAAAGACATGCCTGTTAGGTTAAATGGTCTCTCTAAATTGCCCTTAGGTGTGTGCGTGGTTGTTTGTGTGTTGCCCTGCGATGGACTGCTGGAGATGCACCTGCGACCCACTATGGAATAAGCGGTAGAAAATGACTGACTGACTGTTTTGCAACCAAATGTGAAAATAAATAAATGGAAATTAATACTTTTGTAAGGCACTAAGACTAATGGAGAGTAGCAAAAATTAAGTGAAAATGAGCAAGATAAAGCAAGCAAATACAGTATACAATTCAAGAAAATACCCCTTTTTCTCTGTTTTAAAAGATAACAATAGAGACAGCTCCAACATTGTGTAGCTATGCAATCACAGACAATACAATGGCAATTCGAGGATATGCTAGCTGCTTAAAGGGATTTAGCCGATATGTCTTTTTTTGTTTTGTTTTTGTTCTTCAAGTTCTTCAAGCTCAAGTGAGCGAAACGTTCCTCAGTCACATGCGGATAAGTAGAGAATATTAAAGTAGCTACACTTTCATAAGCATTTAAAATATATCACGAGATTAGTGTATAGACGAGTATTTTTGTAATACCCCCCAGAAAAAAAGTCATATTTAGTATTTTCATCCTCATTTAGTTTGTTAAGGCTTTGTAATCGTGAGCAGTGGGCGTGATTGTTTTGGAGTTTGGCCAACATACGTGTTCAGCTACGACATATCAGTGTCAGGAACACCTTGGGCACGTGTGTCTGACTGTGTCAGAATTTCTCCTTGCCTATGAGCGCACACGAGTTTGTAAATTTGTGTCAGAATCTGTGTGTCTGGGCTGTAGATGCTTTGTCTCATTAATGAGACGCGTTCGGGGGCCTCCACGGGGGCCTGTGCAAGATAATCTTCTCCTGTTTTGCTATGAAAGCTCTTCTGAACGTAACCGAAGAAACTCACTCAAATGGCGGAGGGCTCGGTTGAATAATTCAGCGTTTACAATCAATTTTGGCCCCCGCCTCATCTCGACACCTCCCCGGACCACAGGGCCTGCAGGCTCATCATGGGAAAGTTGACAATTCCCCGTACAATGCATTCTCTGGCCCCCATGGCAACCCGAGAAGCTGTGGGAGCATGGCTATTTGTGTGAGTTTGCATCTTAGAGTGTTGAATTATTAAGTCCCTCAAATGCTGTTTTATTGCAGTGAGTGTTAGGCTGTTTTTTTGTCTCATTGCAAATAAATTTTTACCTTTTCTTGAAGCTAAATATACAATTAAAATGATCCAAACCTACATAGAATCTGTGCACTGTAATTAACTGAAGTACAGCTTACTAAAAGTAATACCAAAGACTGTCCTTTTTTTTACATTACAGCTACTTTAAACTGAAATGGTTTGTGCTAAAACATAAATATTACTAATAAAACAATAATTGAATTAAAAAAGATGACGTGTGTGGACAGTATGTTATCACTTCTTTCGAAGTAAACTTAGGAATGCTAAAGCTTTGCTGCAGTTGGATCAGGTTGCCCTATCAAGCAGGTGAAGTCTAGTGAGATGAATAAATTTGTGATAATGTGACAATCCCATGTTACAAAGTGGCTGCCATTTTAGGTTGGAGATGGGGAAACATGTCTGGAATCAGTAGCCAAAAGCACTTTTTAATTTAGCAACTTTTTGATTTATGGTGATTATACAACAATGTGGAGCTATGAACAAAAAAAGAATGGTGCTTCAGCCTTAGTTTAAACATCTTAATGAGCAGAGATTCTGCCATATTTCAGAGAAATAAGGCCTGTTACACTAGTCAGTGAGGTTTGGTCATCTCAGAGGAGTAAGGACTCTCTCTTCCCTGCTAACAAGATAAGTAAGATGCAATGAACAGGCAAAGCTCACACCTTAAAAGCAGTTAAAAATGCAAATATCATAAATAAGTACATTAAAAAAATCAAGTCTTGTAATGTCTATAAGGCATCCATAAGGAGGCTCCCACATTACATGTGTATTGGGATAAAGGGTTTTAAAATGTGTAGTGTGCTACACTCTCAGGACAAGGTAGATTAATTTTGCTGTGACATTTTCTTATTTTATTTTTCTTTCTTACTGAATGACTGCCTGACTCCCTGAGAATGAAAGTTCTCATACACAAAGTCTATGAGTGCTGCCAGTTGGTCAGTTATTACCAGAATTAATCAGAAAATAGCTCAAACTACCATCAGCTAGAGCAATTTATATCATTTCATGATATTGGCATCTTGTGAACTGAGACCGACAAAGATCGTTCATGCAGAAAACGTGAGTGAGCGCACTGAAAGGAAACAGGCTAGTGATGATAGCTCGAATAGGGAGTAAACAGCACGATTGCTGAGGCAACCAGAGTAGTTTCAAGTGAGCATAATGTTTAACAGGTAAGAAAATGTTTTCTTTCAATCAGTTTTTACGTTTGGTGTGTCTTCTGTCAGTACAGAGCATCTGCTGGTGTTCACAGATTGTAGTAAATACCATTCTCTCTAGACAATCCGCCTGCATGTGAAAAACAATAATCAAGTCCACCTCAGAGAGTTTGGGTGCTGTGCCAGATGGACTTTTTGGAATAAACACTATTGCTTGCTTATATAAAGCAGGCTATGCTGGTGACACAGTTGCCTCTCACTATCAGAGAACCAATGCTGGTCAGAACTGGAGCAGAAATTGCTAAATTTATCTGAATACAGTCAGAATTTTAGAGTTTCAAATTACATTTTTTGTCACAATTAGTAATTTGCCACTTTAGTGATTTACAGGCAGAATGGCCCTATGACAGAGGGCTTTTTCCATGGGGTTCTGGTTTGTTAGGTCTCCAAGGTACTGCTTTCCACAGTTTTAATAGTTTTCCAGTTTTCTTTACTTTTTATTGTTATTCAATTTTGGCATTTCATTTTATTTTAGTTTTAGTTAGTTTTAGCTGGCCCTTGGAGCTTTGGTTGAGCAGTGGGCTTAAAACTCTGGGCACTGATGTTTGTATGGTCTTTATTTATTTTTTTTTGTTCTGCTTACCTTGGTAAGTGACAGTTTATACGTGGGTGTTAGTTGTTTGCGGGGTGGGTTGTTGTTTTGTAATTTTGCATATTGTGAAAATTCAATAAATATAATAAACACTAATTTTAATTAGTTTTTAGTATTTGTTTGCTAGTTTAGTTTTTATTTTTGGAAAATGCTTAGCTTCAGTTTAGTTTGTATTAGTTTCAGTTATAGTTTTAGTCTTTTTTGTAATACGAGTTACATACCACATCCTGTGGATGAGGGTTGCTTATGCTCATGCTCATTTACCTTCTCAAGGTAAGCTAGGTTAGCCGTCTTGTTCGAGCTTTTCAACTGAACTTTAAGGTTCGTGGGATTTTTTCCCTTTAAGAATTTCCCACATATTTTATCTTGTTCCACTACAAGACACTTGCTTTTATCTTACACAGTCATATTCAAAGTAATCCCAAATTGGATTCTTGCTCTTTCTCCCGAGTTTTGCTAACATGACGTTAGGTGTGACAGACCGCGGCAACACAGATGACTTGACTGATGTACCTGCCATCTGCTGGCCTAATGCGGCACAGCGAGAAAAAAAACAACAAAAAAACAATTGGAAACTAGACTTCATACTAATGCGAGACACACAAACAAAAACTAACTACATTATCTCTATAAATTCAGTTAATTTTTGTTAGTTTTGTGAACATTCCTTACAGTTTCAGTTAGTTTGCCTTTTTTTTTTGCAAAGTCTCATTTTTTATTTTTATTTCAGTTAATGAAAATGTTTTTTTTTATTCTAGTTTTCGTTATTTCGTTAGTTTTCGTTAATGATAACTTTGCTGCTCTCACACAACATTTTGTGGAGCAACTCGCTTTATGAACTCAAATTGGAGCTGGAGACTTAAATATCTCTACATTGGTCTTGTGTTGCCATTGTGTTTTGCACTGATACCAACGTTTGGCATTCCAAAGGTAATGTCATCACTTTCACAACTTTCAATGCATTCTCGTCTCCCTGGTGCTCATCTTTTTTCTTTAACACATTTTTACAGATTTTTTGAAAATGTAGCACAATAATGAAAATGTAGATAACTCTTTTACTACTTTGAGCTACAATTATAACTGAAGAGGTATAGTTGTTAAAATGAAGTTTTTCTAGATGCAAAGTAGCAAGTGTTTCTAACTTTGCCATTTCGTTATGAATGTATAAACATAGTCAAACAATTACTAATAAATTTTTCTGTTTTTTTGTGGCACTAGTGGTTTTTATTTTTCTTATTTTTTGACAGTAAGTTTACAGGAAAGGGGTGGAGAGAGGAGGAAGACATGCAGCAAAGGTCACCTGGGCCAGGAGTTGAACCCGCGACGGCTGCGTTGAGGACTGAAGCCTCTCAATATGCGTAACGCGTTTCACCCCTGCCCCCCACTAATACATTTTCATTATGAATTTCTAATTAAAAGTCACAAATGCTATTTTTTTCCCTGTAAAATGTGATAAACGTCTTGAGGTTTCTTCTTTTGTTTGGCCAATTGTGAATTTTTTATAAAATATTTTGATGGTAATCAAATTACTTTGACATATTGCACAGTAATGCATTCATAATGCTGTGTATAGCTGAGGAATACACTCAAAGCCAATTTCCACTGTATGATGAGAGTGTATTAGTCAGACAGGTGTCAACTTTCCTTAGGTATGATTCAGCTGTGAGGGGTGAAGGTGGATGGAGTCGTTATATTCTCCAGTACAATAAGCCGCAATATAATAGTCTCGTGGATTACTTCAATTGCAGGTGATAACAGACAGGCAGTGGAGCGGAGAGGCCGATACAGGACACCCACTCCTGTGTGGGAAGCCGTATGAATAATTTCTTGTCTGCTTGCAGGACTGTGGGGGCTGGGGGCCCATGATGGGGAGGGGCAAATCTGTCACTCAGTTTGACTTTACAAGTACTGTAGTAAGAGTAAAAAGCATCGTCAAGATTTCTTTAAAAAGTCTAACAGGAAATAAAATGTTTGTCTATATTTATTTTCCACAAATTTCAATATATCCATTGCCATCCTTCACATGAAATATGACCACAGGTTTAGGCATGCTCAAAGCATGGACACATCCACTGCGTTACCGTCTGTCTGTCGTTGCCGGCAAAATGTTGTACGTTTTATGTGTGTCAGTCACAGAAACCTTATCAACCAGGAGCAGAAGAGCCGATCAGTGCAACGCTGTATGCAGAGTTATTTGTCAATGGTGGAATCATGAAGGAAGGTGATACTTGGTTTAAGCATGATTAAATTGACACCCCATAGAGTGTCTCAGATACGTTTTTGTTCCCTTGATACTTTGGCAGTTGCTTATTCAACGCTGTCTCGCGTTCAGTCTCACCTGTCATGCTGACATCATTGCATTGCAATTACAGTAAGTGAGAGGGATAATGCATTAGGCCTGTGCTGTGGGAAGATGATCAAGGCCATGGGATCTCTTTGTCTCTTATCTTATTGCTGTCTTTTTTTTTCTTTTGTCCTTCATGTCAAGGAACCCAACATTAATTCTAAAAGTTGTTTTTTGGAAATGGTTTGTTGGAGTTTTTATAGCAAAATATATATGAAAAACATTTAGATGTTGATCAGTTTTTGACTTTTTTAACTTTATATTAGAATAAACCGTAGCTCCAGTGGGTGTTGCTTTGTTGTCTTTAACAAAACAGTATGTTCTACAAAGGAACTTGTAGCCCTGTCATCAACATTGCTTTTAATTTGGTAGTTAGGGGTGAGAAACATTTTTGCAGACCAGTGAAATGATTCAGGCTAATATGTGTTTAGTAGTTACAATCATCTATAGAGTTCATTGTAGCATCTAATTACAAAGTATACTGCATGTGACTGTAAAATAGACCCATCTCCATTAGTAAATATTTTTTCATTACAGAAATTAATTTTAAGTTCTGCTTGGGATTAGAAGATGAGTATTTTAACAAACTAAAAAGAGGGGTTTAGTTTTTCTGTCTGTTATTATGCATGACAACCTTAGATCAACAAAATAGTATTTCCGTTCATGCTTACTGTTAGCCTCTCATTGTAGCCTTTTTTAAAGATCATGAGGTTTAATAAATTTCAGGATACTTTGATCAGAGATTTAGAGAGATCTTGTGTAGTTCTCATAAATAGACTGAAATAGACGAACATTTTGTAGAAATCTAAAATGTGTTTATCACAAACTATACAATGTAAGAAAATATAGATATTAGGAGTTGTTAAGCACTCTTGAAAAGTCTGGAAAGGTATTATTAGCATTTATCAGTTTCCAGTTATGGAAGCAAGTTTCTAGATGTTATTCCTTGATATTGATAAGAGCTGATTTACTTTTTACAATTGACATTGTAGATGCTGATGGCTGTGGGCAGGAAGGATCTCCTGTAGCAGTCTGTCTTACAGCAGATCTGAAGAAGCCTCTGACTGAAGACACTCTGTTGTATGACAGTCTAATGAAGAGGATGCTCAGGGTTCTAATGTTCTTCATTTTATGAAGAATTTTTCTTTGCATAATGATCCCCAGATGTTTCAAAAGAGTCCCCGTAACAGAGTTAGCTTTCTTTATCAGCTTGATGAGCTTTTTTAAGTCCCTGGCTCTGATCCTGCTACCCCAGCAGATGATGGTAGACGAGATCCCCCCCGTCATACACACTGTGGAATACACACTCTCCACAACAGACTTATAGAAGATATGCAGCATCTTGCTGCAAATACCGAAGGACCTAAGCTTCCTCAAGAAGTACAGTCTGCTCCGTCCCTTCTTGTACACGGCTTTACAGTTGCATCTCCACTTCAGGCTGTTATCCAGGTGAACACCGAGGTATTTATACTCCTCCACCACTTCAACTTTTCCACCCATGATGGAAATAGTGTTTGGCCTACTCCTGTCTTTTTTCTTTGAACCTACAATCGTTCGTTTTTTTTATTCACATTCAAGATTAGATAATTGTTTCCACACCATGCCACAAAGCTGTCCACCAGCTCCCTGTACCCAGCTTCTTGTCCAGTGGGGGCCAGCCCATAGGGGGCGCCGGGGCGCCGCCTCCCTGTAAAAGAAGGGGAAATGTAAATTATATTTTTACAAATTCTGTTATATGTATATCAGTTTTACTCACGAAAATGTGTCTCTATGTAATATGAAATATATAAAAACTACATTTCCCACATACTGATATTCATTCACCAGTGAATTCCCACAGACAGACTTGAGGGTTTCTATCATGGGGATCTGTTCAGAGTGCCCCAGCAGTGCATTCGAAAAGCCAATCATGTGCAGTTGCTAGGGCCAATGAATAAATATATGGCCAATCAGTGTCACAGAAAATATGGCCTTGGGAACTGAAAATATCGTCCCTCGCAGGTTAAAAAAATGCTTTGGCGGCAAAGTCAATCAGAGGGATGATGGCGAACTTAATGATGCAGCTTTCACTGAATTTGGTGAGATCCTTTTTTACCCGTGATATAATGTGGAGACAGTCTGGACAAACTGACTTGAAGCATCTGTCCGAACGCCTTAAGAAGCATGAACAATCAGGAGTTCATATGTGTCAAGCTAACTGTATGTAATGTATTGTTACATCAGCCCCACCAAGAATATTTTTCACCAGCCGCCACTGTTCTTGTCCATCTCTGATACACCCAGCGACTACAGAATCTTCTGAGTATTTCTGTAGTTGACAGCAGTCTGTCTTGTACTGAAAGTCTGAGGTGTAAATCAGGTTGAACTGTGTTAAATGCACTTGATTATTAGAAGGGGGTTCAGTGTAAATCTTATTGGTAGTCAGCATCTTATCTGCAGTGACTAGCTCTAAGAACAATCTCACAGGGCAAACAGAGATCAGGTCTCATCAGAGAAAAAAAACTGTTGGCTTATTCACAAATGATTTTAATAAGGTGTTGTCTGACGAATACCATCTAGTCTGAATAAAACACTGCATTGCTGTTAGTTATAAATGATAATCTTGTGCTGTTTTGACCTAATTTAATATTTTAGTTTCATGCTGAAATACTTTAAAAGGAAGTGGTTTTATTTTGTGCTTGTGATGACACTACTTATTGTCCGACGTCTGATAAGGAGTGTTCACAAGACTCAAGCCCCAAACCTCAAGGCAGACCCAAGTGGAAAGTCTTTAGAGCTTAAGAGTCTAAGTCAGTTTATTAGTCTTTGTTTCTAAGTACAACTGGAGTTGTACTTAGAAAGTCTCAGACTCAAAACATCATGGTCATTCATTCAAAGCCTCAGACTCATTCCCAATCCCTGGCTAACTTGTAGTCACAACAGGATCAGTTCCAAAGTGAATTTCAGCCACTTTAAAACAAATCCAGTAATGCACTTCAAAAAATCCAAACTTTTCCCCACACTTTTCAGTAAAACATATATGCGAAGCAGAGATGACAATTCTTAGTTACAGAACAACCTACCCTAAGTTGTTATTAAGTAGGTGTGTCTCCATGATTTCCTGTGTTACTTTCATTTATGTTTGTCTAATGTCAATGTTTTACTCTAGTTTCAAATTAGTTCTTGCTTTCATTTTGTATGTTCATATTGTTAGGTTCACTGTGTTGTAAAACAAAAATATTTGTCTCCATAGTCATCTCTGCACCTCCAGCGATTAAAAGAATAACTTCCTGAACATCTGCTCTCAAGATCAGAGCTCTGCGGGGCTATTTTGGTGTTTGTAGTTGCTTGAAGGTTTAGAGTTCATGCTCTGTGACATATTTATTATTTACATAATTCAGATTCAGACTCTATTTATTTTCATTTTGCTTTTGCAAACATTCCACATTTCTATCCAGCCATGTGGTTTCCCTTCATTTTGACTGCATGGGACAGTTTGTAGTGACAGCACCTGCAAAAGTCCATTTATAAAACATTGATGTAAAATATTTAAGAGATTTACAATATGGTATAATAGGTTAGATGTAGTTTTTGTAAAGTGCACAGAAAAGTGTACAAGTTGTTTATGGTTGTGTTTGTTGGCCAAACCCGAGGCTTTGCTAGTGAGCATTTCCTGCTCTGACTCCTGCTCTGCACCTGGATTTGTTTAAATCATAATGCTCTTAATAAAATAAATCATGTAAACCTGGGGGTCCAATTACAGCAAACTAGACAGCCATCTTATCAGGAGATGACTAAATAAGATTCTTCTTACACATCAAGCATATGAAGTCAGAGATCTTCTGATCAGAAGGTGGAAGGCCGGAAATATTTGTAACAGGATCACATCAACATTCTAGCATCATGGCCAATGTCATTGAGAAAGCAACTATTCTAATGAACACATTATGCAGATGACTTATTGAAAAAAAAGTGCTAAGACAACTAACTACTTAATAATGGTTGAAATCAGAGAAACTTGATTTTTAAGACATACCCATACCTTTAAGACATAGCCTCAGAAATAAACCCAGAGAAGAAACAAGAAGATACAAGAAGTATTGTTTATTATTTAACTAATTCAACAAGAGAACATACAAAAACATATACTTTACAGAAACTTACAAAACCATTAACAACAGCTTTCTCAGAGAGTCAGTATGGTTATGTATTCAGTGATGTTCAGTTTTTTTTTTTATTGTTATTTTTCCTTTTGGTGGAAACATATTTCAGGTTCTTCTCCTAAAGGCTAATTATTAAAGTAGGTAGAGAACATTTGCATTTCTTTTGTTTGTTTTCTAACAGCACAATCTGTAAGTAGCTGCATCTGGCTTATTGGCTTATTCCAGGATATTCCAGCTGCTACACTCATCCTTTGTGCCTTTGTGTTACAAAACAGTGTTACAGTCTGAGGGGCTTAAGGGATTTTAAAGGGCAAAAGAGTTTTTCTGGGGTCAAACTGTTAATAATTTATTCAGGAATACTAGTATTGTCCAAGTATGAAGCAGTTTAAATCACAGTACAATATATCAGTATTTATAAAACATAAGTCTTAGGCATTGCAATGTCTGCCACATGTACTTTCAGGTAAACTTTAGTTTTAGTGATTTACTTATTTGTTTTATATATTTGGTGAGATGTGTTGATTTGAATTCCCTTGTTTATACCAACATACGTTTAAAATGATGTATTGTTATATATTATATTATATTATATTATATTTTTTAGATTTTTGTTCCTGTGACATGCTGAAAACACACCCTTGTTAATTTCTGATGAACTGTTCAAATTACACTGAATGAGACTGATTTAATTTAATTTAATTTAATTGAGTTCAGTTTAGTCAAATAGTGCAAATTTACAACAAGAATCATCTCAAGGCAGTTTACAAATAAACTAAACTAAACTGTCAAAGTCTATAAGTGTGAGAGATTTATGATATGCTCAAAAACTACAGTCAGTAGTCGAGGTGTAATGAATTACTGTCTCCTCATCAGGTAGTTTTATAAGACTCTTCTTTTGAAGAAAGTAAAGGAAGCAGTTCTCTAGCTGTATTGACATATTCGACTACACTCGGTCACAAAAGCAGCCTTCACCAGTTCTAAGTTGCTTATCTGGGAGGAATTTACGCCCTTGGTAGAAAAAGCAAATGTGGCAGACACAAATTATAAAAGTACTGTAAGAGTCGTATTGTTACTATCCAACCATCAGCTGCTGATAACTGCTAAGGTCAGCCTCCACATTGGAGCTTTATATCAGTATTAAACTAAGGAAATGTTCGCATTTTTAATGAGTCTGAAATGAGTTTAAAATCGAAACCGATCAAATCTTAACTGATATGAAACATTTTATTCCATTGGTAAAAACACAAAAATCCACATCTTCAATGTTGTTTACCACCACAGGTTGAGACAAGAAACTCAAAACTCAACATATGGACTCCATTCATAAGTTTACCCTAAAGTTTCGTGTTGTCTAGTGTATATTTTCCCTACAACCTGGATACACATTTAATCTGAAAAAAAAATTCTTTATAGTTAAAAATACATTTTTAAAAGTGAATTTTATAATGAATGGTTGCTTTTTAGCCATTTGAATAGTGCCACATTTGGTACAAGTGAAAACTTTGGATATTATTGCAGCTACTATAAAAGGTTTGTCAAAAATAGACAGATTTTTTTTTGTGTATCTGTTGTTTTGGATGTTACAAAACATTCAAAAGTAAGTAAAGGAACTGTTATTGAAAGTATTATTGAATTTATTTTGTACTTTTTTAAAGCATAGGAACTAATTCCAGGTAACTTTTTGGTTCTTCAATTTTTAGTTCTTTTCTTTTACTGATTTCAGTGGGATCTTCACCTCAAGTACTTACATTTTCATGAAATTTGACATTTATATTGTTTGACTGGCCATATTATTAGGTAAAATTCATTTTGTTTATGACAGCTTTATAATTATTGAATATCATAAAATTTGGTGGATTTTATGGGTAGGAAGTTTCACCCCTGATGTTTAGTTCAAGAGCACATAAATGTGCTTATATGCCAACAGTAGAAAAGTAATAAGATGGAGGTTCTTCCTTCTCCACAGTCTGGCTGAGCTTGGCCTGATTTGTGTGTTTGCACCCAGCAGGCAGTGTGTCACAGCAGAGTCTCCGTGTGTGGCCTCGTTGTTTTGTCATAATTTCTTATGTGTTTAGAAACTGTTCGCAACAATCCGATCGCGGGGTGTCATCCAAATGTGGAGAAAGCTGCACACGTGACCTTGGTGTCCTTGGCTTTGTTTGGCCGTGAACATATGCAAACACAAAAATATAAATATACACATGCATCTAGATAAGCTAAAACATGCACGTATTGGCTTATGGTGTCTGCGTCTTCGGATGATTTACATAAATCTATAAAGATATAATTGCTGTGGTTACAAATGGAGGGGGGTGGCATGCTACAGTGTCAGCTGCTGCCCTCTGTGTTGAAGTCATTGTCGAGCAATTTAAAGCAACACCTGAGCTGTTTCCATATGATGCCAGTTTCAGCAGTGGGTGGTGGAGGTGGAGAGGGGGTACCAGAACATGGACGGTTGTCTTGCTAATGGGACACTTAGACGTCTGGGCTTATGTCATTCAGTCCCAGCGAGCTGCATCCAATCGCCCCTCTACTGCAGGGACCCAGCTCCACGACAATCGATCTGCGGCTAGCATCCACCCAGGCGGTCATGGCTCAGGCAACCGGAGCCGTCAGGGTCCTAAGGCATCCCTCTTACCGTCTATCTCCCCCAGCCCCAACACACAAACAGTGCACACACACACACACACACACACACACACAGATATGCTAGTGCTTTCTTAAGCTCCTGGCCTGACCTTGATCCGACTCTAGAGAAAGCAGTGGGAGAACTTTGTAGCCTCATTCTGAGGACTGAAAACACAGACAGAGGCAGAACAGCTCTCAGGAAAGTTGAGTAAGATGGTGTAGATGTTGAGCCAAAGTCAACATGATGCATTATAATGATTTGTTGTTAATTAATTCCACAGTGCGTATGAGACAGAATGACCATGATGTAAAGATTTGAGTTTGTTGTCACAAATGAAGGCAAAGTAATTATGTAATTATGCTAATACTGTGATACATGCATTTTAAGTTTGTGTTTTGTTTTTTGATTTTTGCAGTGAAAACATATTTAATTTAGAGATTAACGGTAACAAAGTCAACCATGTTAAAATCTACAGAGCTTTGCAAAAGTATTCATACCCCTAGAACCTTCCCAAAGTTTGTCAAATTACAACCATAAACTTTAAGGTGTTTCAACAGAATGTTACGAGATAGATTGACACAAACTAGTGTAGAACTGTGAAGTGGGAGGAAAATGGTTTTCAAATTTTACTAATATGAACATAGTTTAAATGTTTCTACGTGACGTTTTTGGAGATGGGATTTTGGCCATTAAGGACAGTAGAACATAGAGTAAAGCAGTGTAGGTGATTAAGTTAACCATTTAGAGAATGTAAATCTACATCACAGCTACTTTGTCATGACTCCTGTGTTCTCATGCTGCATGGCTCTATTGGCTGTGTTGAGTATAATACGCTGCAATGAGTGTCTTTTACCCCTTTATGTTATTAACATCCAATATTGATGCTGGGTGTTCTTAACTAAGCTCAATTTGAGATGGTAGGGATGATTATCTGCTCTAGAAAAGATGCCATCTTTAAGTAATACTGCACTATCAGACTGCATCAACCTTCTCAACCTATTGCATATATGGAAAAAGAGTGAGACTTGCAGAGTTTGGCTGGAAAAGTAGCACTTAATCCCCTTAATTTGATATTACTCTAAAAGTGGAAAATTCCTACAACATGAGCATATACAGTGGCAGTGAGATGTTTACATCATGTGCATTAATATTTGATCAATTTAGAGCTTTTAAATACGTGTTTAAAATCTACTTCTTCAGAATGGAATGATTACACAATAAGCAACTTCAGTTATTTGTAAAAGAAAGAAAAAGAAAAAAAATGCACAAGGTGCATTTTCTATAATCTTCACAAAGTCAAATGTTATACATGATACTAAGATTTGGACAAATATGCTTTAGTAAGTTGTATGCCTTTTGTAGGCTTGAGTGAGGTCCTGGAATAATTCTGCTTCAATGGACAATATTTGCCCACTCTGGCCTTTAAAACCTCTCAAATCCTCTCAGATTGTGAAGACATCTCTTGCAAACAGACCTTCTCAGTTTACCCAACAGATTTTCTCCCACATTTAGTTCTGAACTCCAGCTAGGCTATTCCAGAACTTTTGAAGTTATTCTTTTATTGATCTGGATGTATGCCAGGATGCATGGTGATGCTGAAAACTGAAATAGGTCAAAACTGACAATCTGGTTCAAACTGGTTCAAATCTAATCCACCTTGACAAAAACACATTTTCTATCTGAGGAAAGTAACCCCATCACTATGTTTCACGCAGAAGATTGTTGTCAGATGTAAAGGTCAACAAGAACTTTCCTTCAGTTCCTTTGGTGTTTCTGTTGGTTTCTTGGCAACCTTTCTGATTAGTTTCTGTCCTGTGTTTTTATCAATTTAGGAAAAATATCCAGTTTGTATCACTGTGGACCCATATTTTCTCCAAATATCTATGTCTGTCTTCTCCGTACGACTGTATACATTTATCAAATGTAATGGATTTTTTTTGTACCTTCCTCTGGCTGATTTCTTTTTGTAACCACTTCAAACTATTGATTTAGCTAAAGAATGCAAACGAGAAGAGGTCAGGAAAGTTCAGCTTTACTTTGGGTTCCTCAGATTCTCTGTGTTTGGTGGAAGGAGTTACATCATGAGGAATAAATGTTGAAATTAAATTAAAATGTCTCCAAAAGAAGCATTACTCTAAAGGTGCGCACACTTATTCAACCAGGTTGCTGAATCCTAATTAGTTTTTCTATGCATGTCCCCCAACAGACTTGTTTCTTTTTCAGTTGAGTTGAACCGGATATAGGTCACATTAAAAGTGGAAAAGATAGAAATTATTTACCGTGGTCACAGTTTTTTAGGTCTCTCAAAACTGAAATTTTAACAGAGGTGTGTACACGTTTGACAGCTGCTGTAGTCCATGAATTTCAGTCATGATTTAGTTAGGGCCATTCCAGAATCTCAATGTTAGCCTGATTTATCCATTTTAAAACCAGTTTTGATGTGTGTTTATGGTCATGTCCCTGTTGGAACACCCAATTGAGTCCAAGTAACAACCATTTGCTTTATGAGTTGCCTCCTTAAATAAGTGTTCAAGTACAACCCAGTGACCACCAAGACCATCGAAAACCAACAAATGCAGGAACACAGTACCATTGTTCATAGTGAAGCCACCTTACCATCAACATAAACTGAGAGGGTGATCATTAACACAGACACTCATAGCTCACCACTTCAAGCTTGACTGAAATTTCCAGCTGCCAACAGGAACCATCCAAATGACTTCTAGATAAATACCGGTTTGAATCCCTTCTCCGTCTATCTCAGTCATTGTGCTCCTGATGGTAGTCAGGGTCAGCTCGATGGTGTCTGTGTAGGGCAGCCTCACTTCTGTCAGTCTGTCCCAGGGCATTGTAGCTCACCACTGTCACTGTATAAATGTGTGAATGACTAATTGTAGTGTAAAGCACTTTGGGGTCTCTGGGGACTTGATAAAGCAAGTTCAAGCCATTTACTATTTACATTATACAGATTAATTACAAAGAGACTGATATAACTACTTATGATTATGGCAAATGAAAACACAACATTTAAGATTAGAATTAAGATTCGAACCGGTTACAGGACAAACTGTTACCATCTTTGTTTTCTATATCAGACCTATAAAAAACAAATATTTTTTAATACAATTTTAAATACTAATTTAAATGTGGGCTTATAAGTATGCTAAATACCTGATTAATGTATGTTTTTTTCAAAAGGTACTTTTAATCTGGCAAACTAGCCTCAGTGGGATGTCTAATTTGATGAATATAACTATATGTTCACAAAAGCTGTTAAAATATGTCTTAAAAAGCCCCAAAAGAATATGATTTTCATGTCCATGAGTGGATTGAAACTTCTCCCCAGCACTGTCAAAGCTTTGACTAACCGCATGAAAAAAGGCATACTTCTCTAAATATTTACAATAAGTAATTGAACCCTTTTAATTTGTAGTTTGACTGTCTCCTCTGTTTTTCTATCTCTCCTTCTCATACACAAATACAGCAGGCAAATACTTTGAAATACAGGATGTGCATCTTCAGTATTCTACAAACTGGGGTTTGTTTTTGTCTACATGCAACACACACTAAAAAAACCATATTCGAAAGCTGCGTCTGCATTCACGCTATCGCAATAATGGCGCTGTTTATTCAAATCAAAACAGGGACAGAGAGCACACTGAGCGCCTGGTGGGGCTTGTTTGCAGTTTGCTTGTATTCTAATATCTACTTTATGCAGAGCTGTACTGACACACTGTGTGTGGTCCACTTTGGTCCAGACTGTTGAGCGAATGGCCACGGCGGTGGCGTTGTTGTCTTTTTGACTTCATCTTTCAACACCGGTCAGCGTTGCTTATAATAAAACCAGATTATGAAAACATTCTTGAGACCTGACATGCACTGACAAATTCAAATATCAACAAGAAGATATGACAAAAAAGGGCACCCAGAGCAGTCTGCCAATGCTTGTGTAAACAGTTAATGAATTCAAAGTTATTCCGACATTTTTTGTCTATATTTCATCATTCTATTCTAATGTCTGCTCTATAAACAGCTGGAATTCCCAGGAGACTATCAAGATGGGGGTTTCCAGATTATCTGGGTCTCTCACGTTCCTACAAAACTATAAACTCCTAATATCTATCTTAAAATCTTAAATTTGTCTATTGATCAAGTCATCATATTTCTTATTACAGTTGTTATTTGCTTAATTAATAAATTTTTTTGTCACACCTAAATATTTTAGGTCATGGAACTATATTTTAATACCAGGACAAGGCAAGAATAATTTGTTTGTGTTGCACCATTCAGACACATGGTAATTAAAAGTTCTTTCCAGGAGAACAAAGGAAAGAAGGAAGATTCATTAAAACCACGTAATAATCAGAAACACGAATTACACATTAAAAAAGAAACGAAAATGCTAATTCATTCAAATAAAAAATGAACACATTTAATGAAATGAGAGAACAGTCTTTGGTCTTTAAGGGTAAATTGTAAACAGCGATGTTTTAAGCCCTGATTTAATGGAGCCAACATTTTCTGCACATCTCAGGTTTTCAGGCAGCCTATTTCAAAGCTGAAGCACATAGAAACTAAGCACTGCCTCCCCTTATTTAGGCCTGGTTCTGGGAACACTGAGTTAGCAGGCCTCTGATCTATATGGTTCTAGCAACTCTGTCTATATGTCCGCAAACTGAAATTTAGGCCAAAGAGCTTCAGTGCAAACAGCTGCTTTGATGGTTGAAAATTGATAGTTTCTTTTTCAATAATGAATAAAATCATCATATTCATTTTTAAAATAAAAACAAAACTATCCAAAGTGGCCCCTCCTAAATCCAATGACTGGCTGCTCCAACAACTTAGTCTTTTAAGTAAGTTGTTATTTCTTTTTATGCAGATTTAGTTCCATCTACTCTTCCACAGTCCACTCACATAGAGCTGGTTTATCTCTCTAATGGACCACTTCAGACCTCTCTCTGGCTCATGGCTCCTTCCCTGGAGAAACATCGCACTGTTGTGGGTGCTAATCATGTTGAGCGGTTTAGTCTTTCATAAACAAAGTGTAAAAATTAGGGCCACACTAACAATCTGGTAATTCAGTAGCGATAGGCGGACGTTGCTGTTATTCCACCTCAGGGTGGATTATGAATGCGTGTGCAAAGCTGTTGCCCTCTTAATGATGGGTCTGTGATAATACAGCTGCTCACAATTAGCCAGGACTATCCCCCAACCGCCACAGCTCCCCTACGTAAATAAATGGTGGGACCGGCGAGGCTGAGCGCAGCAAGCACTGAAACAACACGGCTGATTTGGACATCTGGTGCGGTAATAGAAATGTGTCCTCTACACTTTGACATAATGAATAGGGATCTAAGACCTGCCTTAAGCTCCAGAGTGCCTCAAACATTACTGTTTATTCTCATGAAAAGGTTGTATTGGAGAGGGCTAATCCAGGTAGAGGTATACAAAAAAAATGTATATATATAGATTTTTGATGTTTTGGTTTAATTTCCGTTACACAAGTCATACCCTGAGATGGCCTGCTGGCCTGTCCATTGAGTGAGAGTAGGTGGTTTTGCACTGGCACCAAAGCCATTTGATTAAAAATGAAAGAAAAACCCAAGTATTCTATGCAGCTAAGCGAAAATAAAATTCCAGTTGAAGGTTAAACCATAAAACACTAATATACAGCGCCTTCCAAAATTACTCATACTTCACATCAGCTTGAAAACATCGCCTTCATGGTGAAACATGGTGGTACTAGTATCGTGCTGTGGGGATGCCTCTCCTTGCCAAAATTGATAGGAAGATAGATGGAGCTATATATCTGGGATGAAAACCTGTTTGTGGTTGCAAATTACTTTGGACTGGGGCGGAAGGGTCACCTTCCAGAACTTCAATGAAAACATAGAGCTCAGAGCTACATGAAATGGTTTAGATCAAAGCAAATTGATGTGTTTAAAAGCCCAGACAAATTCAAGACCTAAATCCAACTCTGTGTCAACACTTGAAAATTGCAAACCATTGTGATATTAGATGATATTCATCTAATTTGACTGAGCTTGAGGTTTAAAGCAAAGAAAAATGGACAAAAAAAGTCTCTAGATTTACAGCAGGTAATGACAAACCCTAAAGGACTTGCAGGCATAAATCCAACATAATGGCAGTTAAACAAAGTTTTGACTCAAGGATGGGGGGCTAAATAGGTATGCAGGCCACACGTTTCAGATTTCTATCTATAGAAGATCAAATGACAACCACGTGTTATTTACATAATAAAAGTCACTGTATTAAAATCTCAATAAAATGCATTGACGTTTGTGGCTTCGACACAATAAAATGTGAAAAAGCTTAAAGGGTATGAATCCTTTTGCAATGTACTGTAATTTATGTGAAAATAAATGGCTTCTCTATCAATACATCAAAACAGGACAAAAATACAACATCATACAGAGCATGGGATTTAGCTTGACAAAACAACATTGTTAAACCATTTTGCTAGGGACAGAAGTTTTTCGAACTATGGTGAATTAATGCTTTCTTGTTGCCCAGTCATAGCACTTGAACGGTCTTTAATGGCCTCAAAGAGGTTCCAAATAAATCCTGTGAAATGCATTGCATCACTTAATTGAAAGGATAAAAAAAGGGTCTCCTGCATTCATAACAGGAAACCTTTTCCACTGATAACCTTCCAGTCTCTAAATACAACTTGCTTGTGATTGAAAAAGTATAAACATTTCCATAACATGTTGAGATTATGCACCTGCCCCCCATCCCCGCCAAAAAAAAAGAAAATGGAGAACACAAGATTCTGCTAGGTGAGCATATTATTTTAATACCAGCGTAACTTATCTGCAGATACATACCTCACTTTTTTCACTTCAATTGTAGCCATGTATTTTTCAAATGAATGTGCAGCTTTTGTAAACAGAATGACTCATCTTAATTTAAACTAGATAAGTCATTTTATATTGTCCTCTAATTAAATGGGATTATTTAGCGAATATTTAGTGAGCACTAAAGAGAGTCTGTCTCTGGTGTTTCATGTGTCAAGAGAGCTGATGAGCAGAATGTCTAAAGAGGGTTACAAAGACACCGGAATGTTGATCACGTTATGTGCACTGGCAAGTACAACCCTATTCTTTTCATTTTTCAGCTAACTTTTTCTGTGGAAACAGTATGAAACTGGATCCAATGCAGCAGTTCTCAGTGGTTGCAGGGTTTATCTCATCCCACACCCTTTTACAAATGAAGACACCATCCTGAACAGGATTAAAGGGATAGTTCAAGTTTTTGGAAGTAGGGTTCTGTGGAGTGATTATCAGTGATAGTATATGTACCTGCAGCGGAAAGATGTCATATTGCAGTAAGTTTGAAGAAATGTGAAAAAAAATCCTCAGAGCGGTGGAGGGCTAACAGCCCTTTTTGTTAAAAACAACAAAAAGGGAAAATGTTTTTTTCTACGGGACACAATGCTATCCTAGCGGTTACTGTAAGTTAACAGGAGACTGTGTGTAGGTTTGTTATTGTTTCTTCAGCAATGTCCATATTTACGCTAAATATGGTTTAGTATGCCTGGTGTATGAATGTACCTCATCAGCTGCAACTCATCCGTTCTTGGACATGAACAGTTTTTGTCTGATTGGTTTTAAATCACTAAAATCAGCTTTAGTAAAGCTTTTTAACACTCTTCTACTATGACGACTTTTCTACAAACTATATATGATGTGACATCTGTCAGCTTTCGGTAAGTGGACTATTACTAATATGAACTTCAAAGAACCTTACTTTAAAAATTCAGAACTATCCCTTTAAGTAGGTGACAGAAAATGAATGGATTGAGGCTTCCATGTGTAATTTACTTTCCAAAAATTATCATGAGCACATTTATTCATAGATTAATTTATTTGCATTTTAATGAAAAACGGTTTAAAAAACGTGAGTAACTTATTGTCATTTACAATGTTTGTACTGGAGGTTATGATCCCGCACTGACATAACAAGAGTGTTTTAAATATTTCAGATGTTTCGGTTCATCTAAGCGCTCCAACATTTTCCAAATAATTGCTCCTCTTTATACGTTTCCTAAGTGTTCTCTTACACCTCCGATACTCATCTAGGTCACTTGAGCCAGAGATTTTTGCCAAAGCCTCTCTCCTTCACTCCGGTGATCAGTAATCAGTCTGCTTTGATGCATAGTTGTGTAACCTTGACTTTCAAGATAAAGTTGCACCTATCCATTGGAAAGGTCAGGACCAGATGTTAATTAACCAAGAGGGAAATGAACTAATGGGAGTTTTCGAGTGGCATTTAACGCGACATCTAATCCAATGGAAAGAACAGTCACAGTATCACGTTTTTTATTCGGTGTACAGTTCCTGAGCTCTTTGATGGCAGACATGAATCTGTTAAACTATAATATTGTATGGCATTGTAAGAATTTCCTTTTTCAATTCTTTATAGAAAAGTCATTTACCCAGTCCAACAAACTCCTGTTTTCCTAGCACAATATAAAGAATAGCATGAAACTTAAAAATCGTACATAAAAACAGGAAATCCGCCCACAATTTTCAGCCCCTGACTCTTAGGTAAACCTTACGGAGCACAGACAAAACACTTCAGTTTATATTTATGGAAATTCAACATCAACTGTTTGTAGAGGAAGCCTGGAGAGCAAGCACACAAACTCCAAAGAAGGCAAAGGAAATCCACATCCTGTTATCTGTGACTAAAGTACCATATTAATAGCCGTTAATGTTCTCTACACCCTCAATTAACTTCAAACTGTGACTGCCACTTTGTGCGGTTTTGATCACATATCTGCCTGAGTGGCCATGACTGTCGCCGTATAGCTCCTTGCATATGTGTTTGTACATGTGAGCATTTACACAGAGTGAGCACAGGCTTTGAGAGCTAACGTGGCATGCAGGGCACATGTCCTCAACAGGAAGCTGGCAGTTGTACAACACCAAACTTTCGAATTGCATTGAGAGAGTTCAATGCACTACAGGTGATGCTCTGATAAGCATGATGCCAAGCGGAGCATCTTTCTCCTCCTGTGCCTCCTATCAGGTTCAAAATGATGCCTCTATTTTGCCGTTTTAACCCGCCTGACAGGAAGCATGCACCTCTCCAACGAGTCCCCTAATATTGTCACCTCTTTCTGCCTTTATCTTAGCATTTCTACCCTCCAGTATGGCTTCTTTCCCCTGTGGCTTTACGTGCCTGACTCTTGTATAACCATCTGGTCTACATTGGGTGCTGCCACTGTCATCTGTTGACAATTACTGTCACCTGCACACGGTGCAATGCGATAAACACTTGCTGTTATCACAAATGCTTGCTGCAGCATTTGCAATGCTTCTGGCCTCCATATAACTAGTAGTACGGCAATTTTACGGCAATACGGCAAATTTCATATACATAAATATATATATATATATATATCTATATACAGGGGTTGGACAATGAAACTGAAACACCTGGTTTTAGACCACAATAATTTATTAGTATGGTGTAGGGCCTCCTTTTGCGGCCAATACAGCATCAATTCGTCTTGGTAATGATATATACAAGTCCTGCACGGGGGCAGGGGGTTTTTTAAGCCATTCTTCTTGCAGGATAGTGGCCAGGCCACTACGTGATACTAGTGGGGGAAAAAACGTTTCCTGACTCGCCCTAAAAAACACCCCAAAGGGGCTCAATAATATTTAGATCTGGGGGATGTGCAGGCCCATGGGAGATGTTCAACTTCACTTTCATTTTATCAAACCAATCTTTCCCCGTCTTGCGGGCTGTATTGGTGCATTGTCATCCTGATACACGGCCCGCTTTCAGGATACAATGTTTGGACCTTGGATCCACATGGTCCTCAAAATGGCTCGGTAGTCCCTTGGCAGTGACGTCCCCATCTAGCACAAGTTTTGGGCCAAGGGAATGCCATGATATGGCAGCCAACCATCACTGATCCACCCCCTGCTTCACTCTGGGCATGCAACAGTCTGGGTGGTACGCTTCTTTGGGGCTTCTCCACATCTAAACTCTCCCGGATGTGGGGGAAAACAGTAAAAGGGGGGACACATCAGAGAACAATACATGTTTCACATTGTCCACAGCCCAAGATTTGCGCTCCTTGCACCATTGAAACCGAATTTGGGTTGGGGATGAGTGACCAAAGGTTTGGCTATAGCGCCCCGTGTATATTGACCCTGTGGAGTCCCGACGGACAGTTCTGGTGGAAAAAAGGGGGTTGAGGTGCAAATTTCATTCTGCCGTGATTTGGGGGGCCCGTGGGTTTATGTTTTTTTTGGATACAATCCGGGTTAGCACCCGAACATCCCCTTTCAGAAGCTTTCCTCTTGTGTCCACAGTTAATCCTGTTGGATGTGGTTCGTCCTTCTTGGGGGTTGCTGACATTACCCTGGATACCGTGGCTCTTGATACATCACAAAGACTTGCTGTCTTTGGCACAGATGCACAAAGGCGGAGGTAGCGGTCCCTGCTCTGGGGTTTTTGCCCTCTATGGCCTCATCCACGTCTCCCCCGGGGTATGGCCCCGTCCCTGGTACCGCCCCCATGCCTGGACACTACGCGAAGAACAGAAAAACCCTTCTTTCCACACTCGCTTGATTGCCTCCGGGGTAGCGCACTACCTGAGCCATTTGTTGGTTGTAGAGTCCGTCTCAGTACCACAGTGTGAAAACACCCCCAAAAAATTCAAAAAGGGCCAAAAATCAGCCAGAAAGCAAGGGCGAGAAGGGTTGTGGTCCACCTGCAGAACCCCCCTTTATTAGTGCGTCTTGCTAATCGCCAAAAATTTCCCCCCTTTT
>JAHHUM010000316.1:554245-584245 GCA_036173005.1 Crenichthys baileyi
CTGTGATCCTCCAAAGGAAGACCAGATGTGATAACCCAGTTAAAACTAGACACTGTAAGAATCTGCAGTTTGTGTCGAACCCTAAATTACTATTTTGTGTCGACATGAGCTCATGGCTGTAATCCACTCTACATATAGAGGGACAGATGTGCACTTTAAATCATGCTTTGCAGGTAGTAGAGGCCAGTGCAGCGACAGGTCGGGTCACCATGGTAACGTGACATCTGACCCACTGGCCCAATAAATGGACTGATTAAGAATTGTACTGGAAAACTACAAAGTTGACCTTAGCTTAGCACATAGTCTCTTAATCTGTGGATAAATTATTCAGATTCCAGATTTTCAGCAGAACAGGCCAAACAGGGACAAAAACAGGGACTGTGGGGAAGGAATCCAAAGCTTTCATGCTCTGACATTAGGAGATCAAATGGTGTCGATTCACCCTGAGGCTATTGGACCTGATTCATGCATCAAGGGTCTGAGCATCCAAACACTCTGTATTAAGGTGCCAGTCAGTAAAGCACATTCCCATGGTAACACCACAATTTGCATGTCACTCTGGTTGTCATAGCAACTAGAAAGAAGCAGAATTAGTGGAGCAGCGACTGGCTGGTCTCGTTGTTTCTGGTATTTTCCCGAGTCACAATCAGACAGCTCCACCTGGTCTGAACCTGTTGGGGGCGGACAGCTGCACATTCAAACAGCTGCAGCTCCTCCTGACAATCACAATCCTGAGAGTAACACTTTTCACTGATGAGATGCAGATGCTCTGTTCTGAAGCCTGGAAAGATTATCTCTGACAGCAGGCTGAGGAAGGAGCAGTGATCAAATCCTGTTTAAGTTTTATGTGGACACATTGTGTTATTGAGACTGTGCACAACAAATGGTGTCAGATTTTGGCTTTCTTTTTCCAGAAATAATCACACTCATGTCTTGACATGGGACCATTCCTGGAGAAGGTATCCACAGTTTTCCTGCTGGGATTGGTTGTGTGTGCAATAATTGGTAAGATGAGAAGTTACAGAAGTTACAGTGAAGCAGTGTTTTTAGCAGCTAATCATATGTAGTGAGCGCATTGCAACCTGCATCAAGCTATGTCAAGGGGTAAAAGCCTCGATATATAGGGGTTGACAGTTCTACTGCCATGCGCCACTAAATTTCTTCTGGATAATCTTACATCTCTGGACATGTTCCCATGAAGCTTGGAAATGTCCAGACATGACTGCTTCTTGGGCTGTTTATTGCTCTACCTTCAATTAGACAAAACTTAACTTGTGGCTTGAGCAGCTGTGTGTTAAACATGCACCCAAAGTGAAACAAGATTATTCCTGCATTCAGAAAATTGTTTTCCATCTGTTGCCATCTAACAGGAAATCAGGACAAATGTGCCAGTTGAAAACTCGGTATGTTAGCACCTTTCACTTTGTAAACAAAAAGCCCATGGAGGAAACCTGCTATCTCATTCTGCAGTTGGCCAACGACAACCATCAGAGGAAATGTATTGACTTCTGAAAGGATTAAGAGCACTCCTGAGAGCAGATCATGAATGATTTTAGGTTTGAGAAATAACAGGTAACAGAATTATGTTTTATGATCGGCAACGTATGGCATTCCACTCTTTCCATCCCTAACCAGATTGATTCTCAACCTACAACTTAAATTATAAATTAAATTGACAAATACACAATATATTACCTCTCAGTGATTTAAAAGCAAAGATTATAGCAAAACAAGATCTAAATTATATCTGAAATTATATTTTTAAACCCCATTCTTCGTCTGTAGTGTAGTTGACGAAGCAGCTAAATGTGCTGCTTAAAGTATTCAGTGGATGCAAAGCATCATGGGTCATAGGAGTAAGGTGGATACCAAGGTTTTAAAAAGTTACACTCTAAGAAAAGTGTTTTCAATTACAAGCAAGAGAAAGTGACCAAGGTTTTCTTCTGCTGCATAATGCAAGGGTAATGTAGGGGTACTGTAGATGACCCCCTTCCACGGATATCGCTGTGCATTGATGGTCAGCAGGCTCAGAGACGACTCTAAGTACTTAGAGTCTAAGTAAGCAGAAATTGAATAATGGGTCACTGGAGCCTGCTGTCAGCACATAATCCAGTCAATTCAGTAAAACTGACCAAGGCCATAAAACATGTAGGCACTGCTGCTGGAGTCAACGCATGTCCAGCCTCCTCAGAGGTTGTGAGGTGATGTAATTACAGAAAGGTCCTCTTCCTGCTGCTTCCCTCTGATCTGATTAGGTTCAATGAGATTGGCTGCCCTGATACAGAGACCAGGGCACACACATACACACCCCATGCAACAATTAGACATTCAGTGTATTAAATATTAGGCGTGGCTTTAATCACACAGTAATACAAGTACCAAGTGCATGCATGTGATTTCTTGTAATTTGTTCTGTCATAACTTCTACTCCTGTCTGTCGTTCCCAAGATACTGTTGTAAAAGAGATTATTATTCTCAATATGTATTCCTGGTTAAGTAAAGAGTGAATCCATGTTACCTGCTGTGATGAATTAATCAATGTCCAGATTGGGGTGATTCTACTTCCTGATTATATGCATATAGTGACACTATCATTCCAGATTACAAGCCATCAACCCAGTGTTACATCTTCCCCCATGACTTCCTTTGAGTTTCCCAGCCTTGTAAAGGTTAGCTAAAGTGTATGTTGTGCAGTGCTGTGCCAAATATTGCTTAAAGGTTTCCACATTTTGTACATTTTACAACCACATCTCACACATGTGATTTTATGGGATAAATCAACATAATTACTTCATAATTACTTCATAATTGTAAAGTAAAAGGAAAATGATACTTGGTTTCTAAATTCTTTTACATCTAAAAATCTGAAAAATGTAACATGCATTTGTATTCAGTTCCCTTTTCTCCAATACCCCTGAATAAAATCCAGTTCAACCAACTACGTTGGGAAGACACCTAATTGGTACACAAAGTTTAACATTAGTGTAAGTGTAGGAGAAACAGAACAGCTGTTCTGTTTCTGGTCTCAGAGGTTTGTTAGAGAACATTAGTGAACAATCAGCATCATGAAGACCAAGGAACACAGTATACAGGCCAAGGAGAAAGATGTGGAGAGGTTTCAAGCAGGGTTTTGTTATAAAGGAATATTGCAAGGCTTGAACATCTCACAGAGAACTGTTCAGTGCATCATCTAAAAATGAAAAGAGTATGGGACACCTACATAGACATAGGCATCAACCTAAACTGATAAGCTGGACAAGAAGAGCATTAATCAAATAAGCAGCCAAGAGGCTCATAGTAACTTTGTAGAGGAAGCAAAATCCACAACTCAGTTGGGAGAATCTGTCAGGGGGATTAGTCGTGCACTCCCCAAATCAAACCAAGGAGTGGCAAGAGGAGGGCCATAGTTAGAAAGCCATCTGTTGGGAGTTTCCTACAAGCCATGTAGAAGACACTGCAAACACATGAAAGAACCTGATTTGGTCAAATGAGACCAGCATTTAAGTCTTGGTCCACATGCAAATTACTATGTGTGGAAGAAAACTAACACTACACATGACACCACATCATCCCCACAGTGAACTATGATGGTGGGAGCATCATGCTGTGGGATCCCTTTTCCTCAGCAGGGACAGGGGAGCAGATCAGAGTTTATGGTAAGATAGATATAGCTAAATACAGGAGAATCCTGGATTAAATCTTTTTTTGCAAAAGACTTCCAGAGGTATACCAAGCCTGAACATAAAACCACAGCTATGCTGGACTGGTTTAGATCAAAGCATATCCATGTGTTTGAATGGTCCAATCAAAGTCTACACCTAAACCTAATTTACAATCAAGGGCAAGACTTTAAAATTGATGTTCACACTATCCAATCTGGCTTGGAGTGGAGAGTTTGAACTACTTTGAAAATGTGCAGAACTTGTGGAGGCATTCTGTAAAAACGTTGCAGCTGTAACTGCAACTGAAAGGTGTATTGATTTAGTATAAATGTATGCTACTTTCTGATTTTCTTTTTAAGGATTCGTCATTTTCCTCTTTTTGTTCAATTATGCACTACTTTATATGAGCCTGTCATATAAAATCCCAAGAAAAGACACTGAGCTTTGTACAGATGTAACAAAATGTGCAAAATTAAAATTGGATCAAAAATCAACTGTAGATGTATTATTTACACAAAACCTCTTACCCTAATAAGATGCATGCAAGATGCCCAAAAAACGGGCTTCAAGAGTATTTTCTTGAATTTAATGAACTAAATGTGTGAATGTTCAAAATAATTTTCAGCTTTTTGTGTTAGCAATTTCTGAGAATAAAATCAATTCGTCAATAATTTTTTTGACACTGTTCTAACTTTTTGTACTTGCATTTTACCTTTTTATTTTCAGAATTATTTTGTATTTTTTGTGGATTTTACTGATTACAGTCATGTGAAAAACCTTCTACACCCTATAACAGCCTAAAATATGTGGGCATATAGACATGAAATTTGGAAGTACTTGGAAGAATTCTATTAATATAAGAAAAAAAACAAAATGAAGAAATGATCTTTTAAACATCTAATTTAAAAAGAGTCTAGTGTGGAATACATTAGGAGAGCCACACATTTATTCCCACTTAAAATCACTGATGAGAGAGCAGAAAAGCTTATGAGTCTGGTAAGGGATTTAAAGAGGTGTCAAAATAAATCAGCCATTGCAATGTATGGAAAATATTCAACAAGTGGAGATTCAAAACATCTGCCAACATACCCAGATCTGGCCATCCAAGCAAGTTCACCCTGAAAGCAGACACAATGATTTTCAAATAAATCCCCAAAAACATCACAGGACTTAAAATGGACTCTGATACATGTCTCTGCACTCAGAAAATGACAGAAAAGGATTAAACTTTTCATGGGAGTTATGCAAGAAGGAAACCATGAAGGGCTGATTAAAGTTTGCTATAGAAAACTTAGATATAGACCAGGACTTCTGGAATATTATTCTTTGGACAGTTGAGCCTAAAATTTAAATACCTGGACACCAGAACAGGAGGCGTGTGAAATATGAGATGTGAGACCATTTGTAAAAATATTCAAGCCAAAGCAGAACTGGTCCCTGCACCATGACAATGATCCAAAACATACCAACAAATCCACCAAGGACTAAGGACTGCCTGTAATTGTTTCACATGACTGCATAATTGTTTTCTGTCATTAAGTAAACTTTTTGAATACCAAGGTAGAAGATCCTCATCATAATACGAACACTATCACAGAATGTAGAGGACGAGTGAATAAGAAGCCTGTTCTGTTTTTGTTTCAAATCCTAATCAGTTTGTGTTAAAACTGAGGCTTGGTTCTTCAGCCTTGGAAAATGTACAGTAGGTGTTCTAAGTGCCTGTTCTATGTATTTTCCTTTATTTTATGTTTCCCTCCATTAATTTTTATTGTAACGCACACTTAATGCATGTGCTTGCTGTTAGTCAGTGGCACGGAGTGCAGCACTTGTATGTGTTTTTGCTTCAACACACATTCAGGTCAGTGAGTTTTATTCAAAAGACATCAGTACACAACAGAAACCATCTGAGGACACTATGCATAAAAGGTAATGAGTCCAGTTCATATCCTTATCAGTTCACATAATTTCTACTAAGAATGCCAGACAAGGTTAACAAGGGACCATACAGGATCGCTTTATGTAGAACAATCCTATTATGATCAAAGAGTCAACGGTGAGAAACAGTAAGGGCAGTTTAAAATAGCAGGAGGTCTCTGGTGGCTTCACAACTGCAAGGGTCTCCTCTGGATTGTCTAGCACTTCCTGCATTCAGACTGAGTGCGTAACCAGTTACTATTACTTAGTCACTGCTTTTTGCTTGGTACTGAGCTTGGACAGAGGGGGGAAGACAAAGAAAAAAGAATAAAATGAAAGCATGAGCAGCAGTGCTGACCTTATTTTCTCTATTACCCTGCAGGTTTCCCCTCATCTGCCCAGCTCACTGAATCATGTAATCTGAATCAATGCAATAAATTAGGTGGCACCAATTTCACTGAGTTACAGAGACCACAAAATGTGTCATCACCCCACCAATCACAGCACTCTCCAGGAAAATATTTCTAGATTCCAACAACAACCTTTCAACTAAATGAAACCTTTAATTATGTTAAGTGTTTGCTTTTGCAGCAATCCTCTGGTCAAAAAAGCCCCTTCCAGAGTCTTATGAGGGGTTTTCGGTTACTGGTCGGGGTGGTAGTGTGGGGTGGGTGGAGCTGGCTAAATCAGATTAAGATGTGATGGGAAGATGGTCTGCACACCAACAGAGAAGGGATTAAACATCCTCCTCATGGAGCCTTTTACACACGGAGCTGCAGGTGCCTGGCAGCAGATCATTTCTTCTACCAGGAGAACAACACACACACGCACCACACTTACGCACACATACACACGTTTTATCTGAGGAATCACAGCTGACAAGGTTTTCAAAGCACCTCTGAATATAGCCCTGGGGCATTTTTTACATGTAGCTCAATGCCATGGTGCATTGTTACATGCTGCTCAAGGCCAAACTACAAAGTAGAAGTCTGGGACATGAATCTGTGCATAGACTGCTTTTATTACTTTTAATGTTTATGCAGTGTATTTCACAGACAATTTGCAAAGTGTTCCTGCTCCTAGGGAACAAGCAAATTCCTGTGGCATTAAGCATCTCCATCTGAATTAGCAACGTCCATCAGTTGTCTAATCGTAATTATCAGAGAAAAGCGTGAACACGCCTGTGTCAATGTTCATCCATATAAAAGCAGATGGGTAAAACTAACAGAACTGATAGACACATAACTTTTGTCATAGTTGAAAGAGAAATATTGAGTTTATGGCCTTTTATTGAGATCTTCTCTTTTTGATCCTGTCTTGCGTAGATGGCATGTTTGTTTTTAAAGCTTTGCAACTGAACTTGTATGTTAATCATATTTTACTGCATTCATTTTTTTGAATGAAGAGTTGGCTTTGAAAGTAGCAAGTAAAATGAAAGATGATTATATGTCAGTTCTTTATACAACAAGGTGCAACCACAAACGTCAACATTTTTTATTGGAATGTTATATGGTAGACCAACACAATGTGGGGCATCATTGTGAAGTGGAAGGAAACGGTATGCTTTGTAGGACCAACTTTCTCTGCTATTACAGCAGCAATAATTTTGCTGTGTCTCTAGTAGCTTTACACATCTAGACACTGACATTTTTGCTCATTCTTTGCAATATAGCTCAGGCTCAATCAGATTGGATGACGATTTTCTAAGAATATCAAAAGTCATGCCTAAGATTCTAAGTTGGATTTAGGTCTGAACTTTAACTGGGTGTTGATCCAAATCATTCGTTTGTAGCCGTGGCCGTATTTAGGGTCGCTGTCCTGCTGTAAGGTGAACCTCTGCCCCAGTCTCAAGTCTTTTGCAGCCAAGTTTTCTTTCAAGACTGCCCTACTTTATCTTCCCATAAACTCTGGCTAACTCTGGCTGAAGCAAAGCATCCCCCAGCATGATGGTGCCACTACCATGTCTCAATATGGGCATGATGATTTGAGAGTGATTTGCAGTCTTAGTTCACTGCCACATATAACGGTTTGCAAGTAGACCAGTACAACTTTTTGTAAGTTTGCAAAAGTGTCCCAGACTTCTCAAAGCTTTCTTACAACAATGGCTTTCTTTTTGTCGCTCATGCATAAAGTACAGAGCTGTGGAACACACATATTCTTCCACCTGAGCTGTGGATCTCAACTGCTCTTCCAGAGTTACCATGGGCTGCTTGACTGCTTCTATGATTAGTGTGTTCCATGCATGACTTATATGTTTAGTTGTTAAGCAGCCCTGCGTTGTATATTTGTAGCAAACACTTTGTAGCAAACACTTTCCTTCAGGATGCACATATACCGAAGCAGCACAGTTGTTTAAACATGTACACATGCAGAACCTTAATCTGTAGAACTAAAGTGTGTAATTAATGCTACATTCTGCCACATAACCTCAACAACCAGCACTGAAACAAAGCAAAAAGAACTCAGACCTATCACTAAAGTCTACTATTTGGGAAGATTAAGGTTTCTCATTATTACAGTAACGGTGGAGAAAGTACAGTGGGCCAAACCAAAGCTTTATCTCAGTATTTTTCAACAAAAAGTTTCAAAGCTCTAAATTGCTCACCTAAAACAATGTTAAGCAGAACGTAAACTACGGCACCAGGGAACTGACATGGGGGAAAAATATATACATAGCGTGAGCACTTACTACTAATTTGTTCCCACGAAATACTAATTTGTTCCCACGAAATACTAATTGTTACGCATGAAATATTAATTTGTGGCTGCGAAATATATATTTAATGTGCGCACAAAATACTAATTAGTTTGCACGAAGTAATAATTTGTGCGCACGTTATATACCTATGAACTTTTCGCATCTGGAAGACCAAGGAACACATAAGACAGGTCAGGGATCAAGTGGCGAAGAAAGTCGCACAACTTTCATATTTTCTCAAGTTACAATCACAAACCTCATATTGTAACGTTAGATTAAAGCACCCCAGCACCAGTATTTCGTGCTCACATTATACCTATGTTGTGGTCACAAATAAGTACTTTGTGGGAACATATTAGTATTTTGTGCGCACGCTCTATATATATATTTTTCCCCCATGCCAGTTCCATCAGTTGTAAACAACACTGATGCAGAGAAAATCAGGCTAAACCCAAACCGAGCTACCTGTATCATTCAGCCGGCCCCAAACACTGTCAGAGTCTTTGGAACAGATTATATATAGACTGGGAGTTTATTTTCTTTATGGGTGCTGCTGTGGTGCATTCAAGTACAACTTGTGCACTGAACTGTCTGTATATTGAAACAAATCCAATGTTATATTTTTTCTTTTTAATTACTGTTGTATAATCACATCCATTGTCTATTCCTGTTTATCCTTTATCAATTGACAAACCAAATCTCTATTTAGTCCACTTTTTGCAAAGCTAGAACAGATTGATGACATCAAATTATTGTGAGAAAATTTTTACTTTATGTTTTCACTGCTGAATAAAGTAAAACTTCATTGTACATTTTATTTTTTATAATGACAATGATATTGCCATTTTCCTAGTGTAGAATGAAAGAACAATGTTATACATGTTATTTCAGGAGCTATTATCTTAATAAGTGACCATTCTGACTGAAGGGAGTGTTCCTTTCCTGGTGTTAGCTGAGCAGACTGAGCAGTTGCACTGAGCTTCTTAGTGCAGATTAAGTAAGAGCAGCTACAAACATTAGCACTCTGAGTTCCATCAATCTCTCCCTTGCTGCCAGTCTCAGCTTACCATACACTCTCTGGGGCATTTCCAGCAATGATATAGCTTCAGCTTCTGGCTTTAATTTCTAGCTCTGCTCAAGCCTTGTACCTTTTCATTTTTCCATTCATTTATCTTAAAATCTTTTCATTTTGTCTCAGCTAATCATAAATCGCTTCACTCAAATCACTTGTCAATAAGCAGAGGGCTATTGCACAAGTGTATAGTTCAATCACTCTAAATTATTCAACGTGAGCCCTGGAAGCCCCGCTTTATATTTAGGAGCTGGCATAATTTAGATGAACTGAGGGAGATAAGCTGAACAGCGGCAGATCCACCCTGAGGGGTGATGAAAACTCACTTGGCGGAGCACCCTATGTCATTCCAGTCAGGTAGACAGGAACTCGACAGACTGGCCCCAAGGAAACACACACACACACACACACACACACATACACACACACAGACACAGTTGTGCTTCCCTAAGATGTGTGCCTTGACTGGTTGGAAGGCCATTTAAGGAAGCATTAGGACCATGTGACCCACAATACACAGCCCAAGCTAATTAAATCATGCTTGCAGATTTGCCCAGGTAGCCTAAAGCTGTACCTCTGGAGCCCAGGCATGCACACAAACACACATGAACACTACTTCTCACCCTACTGAGTTGCTCCAGCAGTCTGTGGTTCTGTTCAGAGAGTTCGCTGATGGTCTTGGTCTTGTCCCTGTCCACCTCCCTCAGCTGGACCTGGTGGCGCTCCAGCTCACCCTGCAGATGCTGGACGTCTGTCTCTAACTCGGCCACACGGCCCTCCCACTCACCTTCTCGACTTTCAAAGCGGCGGCGTAACTCGTGCTTCTCCTGCTCCAAGTGCTGAATGTAAAGGAGGGGACAGGGATGTGACAAAGGTTACATTCTTTATTAGATGTATGTATGCATCAAATCAATAAGGATAGGTCTAGGGCTTCATTTGCACCTTTCTGGTTCATAAAAAGTAACATTTTTCCCTGATAAAATTATTTTTGTTACAAAGTGGTGGAAAGAGTTCAGGAAACTGAAGCTAAAATGTGATCTTTTGAGTATGACTGAGGTGCTATTACTATTCATTTACCCATGGGATACATCACATTTAGTGTAGGGTTGATAGTGAACCCAATCATTAACATGAAAATTTCTTGGGCACAATTCTCACAGTGCTGTGAGGATGCTTTACTTCTCCAGGCAGAGTTGATGTAAAGAAAGATGGGGCTAAATACAGACCCGAAAAAGCTTTTTAGAGGCTGCAAAAGACATGAGCCCAGGGTGAAGCTTTACCGTCTAACAGTAGGATTTATATCAAAGCATATTTGTGTCTTAGAATGGCCTAGTCAAAGTCCACACCAGGAAATTTAAAACAATCATATATTATTTTCCTTCAACCTCACAATTTGTGCTACCTTGCGTCGGCCTATCAAAAAAAGTTCCACTAAAAGTTTAAAGTTGTATTTAAAACAAATGTTAAAAAAAAAGTTCAAGAGGTATGAAATTTTAAGTCTTATGGTCTATCTCTTGTACAGACAGTTCAAACGATCTGTTTTTTTTCTTCTTACTCTCTAAGTGATTTCAAAAAGAGGACAGAAGCACTGCACCATTAGAGGTAGCCAGAGCTGTCATGGTTAGGTCCAAGATTGAACAAAATGGAATCTGAACTATTTTCTTCTTTGGACAAAAGCCACCATGAAAAGAAAGATCACAGTGTATTATAACGACACCTGGAAACAATATTGAGAGCTGTTATGGTGGAATATCAAGAAAGAGCATCAGAGTGTGCAGCAGCTTATTCCTCTGAGCTCGTGCAAATGGATGAATATGGATCAAAGGATTGAACAGATGCCGGGCAGATACTACAGGCCCAGGACATAAACAGGATTAGTCTTTGTGGGTGTTTTTCCGAGCCTGTCCCTTAGCTCATGTGAAGCATTTTGAAAACAAGATGAACTATATCAACCCCCACTGTAAAACTGAGATGTGTGATAAACAGTCCTTTATGGTTTTAGTGTGCATGTGTTATCAGTGTTTTCTCAGCTCATTTGTAGATGGTGTACAACTTTTTCCAGGTACAACCAAATCAGTTGAAAACATAACCTTGAAGTCAGTTTAAATCCCAAAAGCCAAACTTGACAGTAAAACGTTTATATTTTGGCGATAAACCGGAAAGAAACAATCAAAACTTTAATAATTAAATTTACCTCCAACCTCTCACAGAGATCTTTGTGCATCTTCTCATATTGCTTGGTCAAGTCTTGGTTTCTCTCAAGCAGCGCTTTACCCAGTTTAGCCGCTAAAACTAAGTCCTTTTCTTTTTGTCGGAAGAGCAACAGCAGGTCTGCGTTATGCCCCACTGCTGGCGCCTCTAGGTCCGCCAGCTCCTCGTCGACTCCCCGCTCGCCGGTAATCATGGCCAGTTCCTCCTCCAAGGCCGTGCCGAGGCCTCCGGAGCCGGCTTGCCGCGGCGGATGGCCCTGAAAGCCGCCGGGCTCCTGGGCGCCGGGGCTGGCTCGCGGCTCCATGCAGTCGCTGTCCAGCTCTAGTGGTGCTGAAACCACGGCAGACGTCTGCAGGTCCAGGCAGAAAGCGGACATCGCCGCCGAGCGGAGATGTCAACAGATGGGAGCAGACTTCACTCTTGATAAGCCCAGCCTGTTCCGATTCGCTCAGGCTGATCGAACCGGCTCGTAATCACCAATTTATTCATTGTTTTCACTCAGTTCAATGCGGTAGTTAGTTAGTTAGTAGACTTCACAGTTTCCTCACGTCCGTCTCTTCTCGTTAACCTACCAGCAGTGACTCCAGCTCTGATTGAAGCCCAGCAAACACCGCCTCCTCTGCAGCTCACTCACTGGCTGTTTATGGTAGGATAAATGAAAGCACGCCTTTATCCCGGAATGAGCCGCCTACACGATCCCTGTGCAGTGGTCGATCGATGAGGGTCTATCTCGTCTCGGGGTCCAGGATCCTCCATAATGCTGAACCTGGCACTTGCCAGCCAAACACGATAAACGCGTCCCCGATGCCTCTCAATCCCTTCCCCGTCTTCAGTGCGCGTTCCCGTCGCCGCTGTGACGGCAGCTGAAAGTTATTACAAACTGACCGCCTATTGGTTGAGAATGATAGCGCCATATTTTGGTGATTCTCACACACATCTATGACATCCAATAAATGAGCACGTGAGAAGGTAGAACAAGGGTCTGTTGTATGAAGTGATGCACCAAAAAACTCTTACACGAGAATGTCAAAACATGTCATATTAAACAAGGGTATTTTAAATAATGTTGTTATTTAAATATTAAATATTATTATTATTTATATAATAATATTATTATTACAAAATAAGCAGTACCGGAAAAGCACAAGAATGTTTTCACGATGCTTCAATATCAAAAGCAATTTTTTTTAATGATCAATAACTACCTAAAAAGAAACCTCATTTTTGGTTCATTTTGACTAGTCACAACCATGTCTGATTATCGGGAATCAAGAAATCACTTAAGAGAACTTGTCTGACAACCAGATGTAGGCTAAAAGATCTCCTAAACACATTATGGAGCTGTCTAATGAAATTCAACAACAGATGAGAAACCAAGTCAATGACGTTTTGCCAGTCAGGAAAGGATAACAAAGTTGTTTCAAAGACTTTGGGGCTCAAGCGACCACATTGAGAGGCATCCTCGGAGTGGCCGGGCTGCTGAAATCACTTTGAGAGTGGATTGATGCCTAATCAAGCAAATCAAGGTTTGGAAAAATGACCAAAATTAACATCTAAAGCACTAATCAGTGCTTCAGTTAAGGTCGGTACTCATGATTTGACAATAAGAAAGAGGCTGGGTGAAAATGAGTTCCAAGATGAAACTCACGGATGACCAAAAAGTACAGGACGGTCCATCTCACATTTCCCAAAATCACCTTTAGGAAATAATGTCTGTCTCTAACTAAACATGTGTGTTTCGTTACACAGCGTTTTTGCAAAAAGCAAACAAATAAACAAAACAACATACTGAAGATGAAAGATGGTGATGGCACTGTGAGAGCTGTAAACGATGGAACCATAAATACTGCTCTCTAGCAGAGAATCCCGAAGGAGAATGCCAAGCCTTCAGTTCTAGACCTTAAACTCAGGCACAACTGAGTTTTGCAGCAAGACAGAGATTCAAAGCACACTAGAAAGTCCACATCTAAATGGAAAATAAGAGAAGGTTTTGAAGTGGTCTACTCAAAGTCTGGACTTAAGTCCGATTGAGATGCTATACTCTAGTGTTGCTAAATCAGTACAATCCTGCTAGGCAGAGTAGCCCTAAATTCTTTCACTACGATGTAGAATACTCATTGCCATTTTTTACTGACACCTCGTGGCAGTTATTGCTGCCAAGGCTGGCACAACCTATATTAGATGCAGGGGGCAAATACTTAGCGTAGGGCAAGCTGTTTTGGATAACATCATTTTAAAGCTGGTATTTGTGTTTACTCTGATTTTATGATCTGAAACATTTAACTTTGACCTTTTACAAAAACAAAAAGAACAAAAACAGATGAAACCTATAATGGGGCAAGTATTTCTTGATTATGTACAGGGGTTGGACAATGAAACTGAAACACCTGTAATTTTAGTGTGGGAGGTTTCATGGCTAAATTGGACCAGCCTGGTAGCCAGTTTTCATTGATTGGACATTGCACCAGTAAGAACAGAGTGTGAAGGTTCAATTAGCAGGGTAAGAGCACAGTTTTGCTCAAAATATTGAAATGCACACAACATTATGGGTGACATACCAGAGTTCAAAAGAGGACAAATTGTTGGTGCACGTCTTGCTGGCGCATCTGTGACCAAGACAGCAAGTCTCTGTGATGTATCAAGAGCCACGGTATTCAGGGTAATGTCAGCATACCACCAAGAAGGACGAACCACATCCAACAGGATTAACTGTGGACGCAAGAGGAAGCTGTCTGAAAGGGATGTTCGGGTGCTAACCCGGATTGTATCCAAAAAACATAAAACCACGGCTGCCCAAATCACGGCAGAATTAAACGTGCACCTCAACTCTCCTGTTTCCACCAGAACTGTCCGTCGGGAGCTCCACAGGGTCAATATACACGGCCGGGCTGCTATAGCCAAACCTTTGGTCACTCATGCCAATGCCAAACGTCGGTTTCAATGGTGCAAGGAGTGCAAATCTTGGGCTGTGGACAATGTGAAACATGTTTTGTTCTCTGAAGAGTCCACCTTTACTGTTTTCCCCACATCCGGGAGAGTTACGGTGTGGAGAAGCCCCAAAGAAGCGTACCACTCAGACTGTTGCATGCCCAGAGTGAACCATGGGGTTGGATCAGTGATGGTTTGGGCTGTCATATCATGGCATTCCCTTGGCCCAATACTTGTGCTAGATGGGCGCGTCAATGCAGAGGACTACCGAACCATTCTTGACCATTCGTAGACCATGTGCATCCAATGGTTCAAACATTGTATCCTGAAGGCGGTGCCGTGTATCAGGATGACAATGCACCAATACACACAGCAAGACTGGTGAAAGATTGGTTTGATGAACATGAAAGTGAAGTTGAACATCTCCCATGGCCTGCACAGTCACCAGATCTAAATATTATTAAGCCACTTTGGGGTGTTTTGGAGGAGCGAGTCAGGAAACGTTTTTCTCCACCAGTATCACGTAGTGACCTGGCCACTATCCTGCACGAAGAATGGCTTAAAATCCCTCTGACCACTGTGCAGGACTTGTATATGTCATTCCCAAGAAGAATTGACGCTGTATTGGCCACAAAAGGAGGCCCTACACCATACTAATAAATTATTGTGGTCTAAAACCAGGTGTTTCAGTTTCATTGTCCAACCCCTGTATATATCCATATAGTTTTTAATGAAGATGTGGCCCTCATAATATGGCACTGAAGTTTAATGACCTTCCTGGGACATCAACACCTGTTTTCTGGGAGGCAGGGAAAGCAATGATGAGAAGTAAAATAATCTCATTCTCATCACAGAAAAAGGAAAACAAACGTGTTCATGAATTAGAAAACAACATTAAATTGTTTGAAGCTTCCGAGGAAGATTTAAACTATGGGCAAACTATGTAAAGCAAAACTAGAATTAAATGAAATTATTGACAGAAAAACTCCAATTCTTAGTACAAAAACTTTGAAGAGGAAACTTGGAACATGGCAACATATCAGGTAGTTTTTTTAGCTAACCAGCTAAAAATAAATAAAGAGGAGACAACTATATTTGCTGTTAAAGACTCGACAGGGAAAACAGTTTATGATCCTGAAAGAATAAACAGCACAGATTTCTACAAAGCGTTATACTCACCACATATACACTCATCAGATAATGACATTAATCAATTTCTGGATAAAGTAACACTTCCTAAATTATCAGATAGTAAAGCGAAGGCCTTGGATGTACCACTGACATCAGTCGAAATCCAGGAAGCCCTCAAAAGCATACCCAAAAAAAGGGTCCAGGCCCAGATGGATTTCCAGCAGAGTTCTACAAAGAATTCTGGAATATTTTGGCTCCAACATTCCACAGAATGTTGCAAGAAACCAAGGAAAATGGCAGACTTCCACCAAATATAAATTCTGCCAATATCACTCTCCTGTTAAAACCAGGAAAGGACCCAATACTTCCTAACAGCTACTGTCCCATATCCCTTATTAACGCTGATCTCAAAATAATCTGTAAAGCCCTTGCAAAAAGACTGGAAAAGGTAACTCCTTTCATAATACATCCTGATCAAACTGGTTTTATAAAAGGAAGGCATTCATCCACAAATTCACACAGATTACTTAATTTAATAGACTATTCCTAAAGTAAAAAATAATACTGAGACTAATGTTTTATCTCTAGATGCAGAAAAAACATTTAATAGAGTTAACTAGAAATTATTTTTTGGAACCTTGAGTAAATTTGGTTTTGGAAACTCTTTCATAAACTGGTTAAAAATATTATACAGTTCCCCAACAGCATGTATCAGGACAAATAACCAAAAATCTCCCAGCTTCTGTCTTCAGAGGGGCAGGCAGGGATGCCCACTTTCCCCCTCATTGTTTGGTAATTTTATTGAACCACTAGCAGCAGCAATCAGGCAAACTAAATGTTTTAAGGGCGTAAAATGCATGAATATTGAACATAAAATCAGATAATTTATTACTTTTTCTCCACCATTCACAAGCCTCTCTCCCTCAGGTAATTGGATTAATAAATTCTTTCTCAAGAGCTTCAGATTATTCTATAAATTGGTTAAAATCTACAGTTATCGCAATTAATTGTTCTGCCCTCAATTCCATTATTACACAACTGCAGTCAGGGAATACTACATATTTGGGTATTAATGTTTTTTCTAGATTGGCAGATTTAACAAATCTAAATCACATCCCACTTTTCAAAAAAGTCGAAGATGATCTCGCTAGATGGAAATCTCTACCACATCACTCATGGACAGGGTTGCTTCAATAAAAATGATGGTCTTGCAAAAAATCCATTACTTATTCTCATTGATCCCAAATAAGCTGTCATTTGACTGGTTTAGATCTCTGGACTCCTCATCACTAAGTTCCTTTGGAAAGATAAACTATTAGCTTAACATATTAGCTTAAAAACGCTACAGAAGACCAGAGATAGACGATGACTAGATCTGCCTAACTTTCACCATTACTTCTTAGCTAATAGGCTACAATACATCTCAAAATGGTTTAAACACAGTCCTCTAGATGAACCGTGGCTAGATGTAGAACAGACATTATGCAATAATTAAGATTTCAGACCTTCCATTTATTAGCTCAAATATAAAACGACATGAATGCACCATTGCAGGAAGGATTTATTTTTGGCAGGCTGGTGGGGGCGCATCTGCACAGTGTGGGCTTTGTGCATGGCTTTTGCTTTGGGTGCTGTTTCCTGCGTTCTGTCCTCCGCTGTCTTGCGTACTGAAGTGGTGGCTTTTTTGGGCGGGGGAAGGTTGTTAGGACTGGGGATCAGAGTTTGAGGGTTTTGGCTGTTCCAGGGGCTGGGGATGGTGGTCACAGTTTTCTGTCAGTTCTTGGGGCCCGGTTGGTGCCTGTCTCTAGCTTTGGACCAGGTAGATGTGCCTGTGCCTCTCTCCTTTGTTGGAGCTCGGTGAATGGGGGAACCTATTGGGGTCAGTCCTTCCCTCCCCGTCCCTGGACACCTCTCTCCGCCCGCTCCATCACACTACCGCTCATGTAGGGCTTTGAGGTGCGGGTGTGTCATTGGAGTGCCTCAAGGGTTTTCCATCTCCGCGGTCCCATGGCAGCCTGGGCCCCAATTTTAATGTACAACTTAGGTTCCGGCAGTGGGGTCTTGGCCAGGCAGTGTGAGGGGGGGCTGGGCAGCCTGTTTGGTGCGCCAGGGTGTGTCGTGCGGCCGGCATGCTGGGGCACCTACGGGGTTGGTGGGGTACATGTCTTTGGCGTGCTGTGGTGGCCTTTCTCCAATGCTTCCTTCTGTGGCCTGCATCTGCACTGGGGCGACTGGTGGGTTGTGCTTGGCCTGGGGCGTTTGGTCAGGCCTGGGTGCTGGCTGGAACATGCTTCTCCCTTAATGGATGACGGTGAGCGGTGATGGTGGAGCTGAGCTGGTTGGTGTTTCTCCCTGCGCTGTCATTGCAGTGGTGGCAATGTGGTATGTTTGTGTGGTTGTGGGGATGGTGTGGGTCATTAGCCCCAGGTGTGTACTGCCGGCCGGGAACCTCTTGTCAGGTGACTGTGTCCAGGCTTGGTGTCCAGGCTTGGTGTGGCTTGCGCTGTGTGGAAGTGTCTTCATTGGCTTTTTGGGAGAGTAGATCGTCTGTGGAGTGTGCCCCTGTGGGGAGGGGATTCATAGCGTTTGGGTTCGCATGTATGTGTTCCATGTCTGTGTCCTGTTTGGGGGTGGCCCTGTGGGGAAATTTATGTTGGTTCATTGGGGGTCAGGGGCTCATGGGGGTTGAGATTGGAATTCATTGGGTGGTTGGGACTGCTTTGTCCTGGGGCGGCTATGGTTGGTGGGCTCGTTTGGACCAGGTAGGCCCCTCTTTTGTTTGTGATCCTCTCTCTAGATGGGAACAGGCATCAGGGTCGTTCAGTTGTGGGCTGTGCTGGCACTAGTTTGGGCTGGTGCGGCCTGCCTGTCTCCATCTCTGAATACAGGGGACCACCTCCTGGGTCTGGGGACTGGTTGCCCCTCTGGGGTACCGGTACCTGGACTTGGGAGTATAGTTTATGTATTGGGAGAGTGTGAGTGAGTGTACGATGTGCGTTGTTGTGTGTCTTTACGTTGGGTATGTAGGTATTAGTGTTTTTATGTGTTTGCATGATGGTGGGAATGCGTGATCGTGACTATGTGGCTGCAGTTACCACCAAATACATCTTGCATTCATTAGTACTCTGCACTTTTGGTAACAATGCTGCTGTTATATATGTTTCTGCAGATGTAGAAGCATTCTTCAAGGGTATTATCTTGTATTCTCTTCACCCTTCTTTCTCTCCTCTATTCTTTTCCCCTTCTCTCCCTTTTTCCATTTTGCCCCACCTCTTTCTCTTTCTTGCTTCTATTTATCCTTTTTATTTCTATCTCTGTGTCCATTACAACTGAAATAATTGCAAAGCTGTTTCTAATAAAATTGCTTTTTTAAATAAATATATTAATCGGAGCATTATAGCGTTAGCCGTAATGCTCCACTTGTGACAGTCTTCTTCTTGGACCTCAGACAATAATTCTGAGTTCTACCCTGCCGAACAGGACACGTTAAACAACACGTTAAATAAAATAAAAATATGGCATTGATGTTATTGTACGGTCCTGAAATTTACGCATTTACCCTAAAAACATCAGTGATCGCCAAAATATTACTAAAATGAAGCAGAAGTATTGTTTTTTCATCAGTGCACATTTTAATTAAAAAGTTTGTACTCTGTGAATTCTGCAGTGAAAATCAATACTATATTACCCAGTTGTGTCAGTGTATATTTGTTAGTGACAAAATACACTACTGGACAGTATCTAAGTACTAAATGTGTTAAATTTATTAACAGAGTGTATTTATTATTTTTGAATCTACATCCTACCCCCCCAACCCCACAATAAATAAAGTAAAATGTTCGAGACCATCTCAGTCTGAATTTAAAAGGCAATGAGTAAACGCATGTCTTTAAAAAAGATTTAGAAGTTGAAAGGGTAGGCAGTTAGCTGTATCAAGGTATACCAAGTTATGGTGTCAAACCCGCAAAAGTGCTTGGTCATAATGCTCCTGAGGTTTAAAGTCCTTCAGACTTCCCGGACCACTATCAACCTTCCAACTTCCTTCTGCTGCTGATATTTTGGATCTGATCTTTAAATCTAAACCATCCACTTGCTTACTGGACCCTTTGCCTTCTTCTCTTGTTAAAACCTGCCTGCCATGTATCTTGCCTCTGATCACTGCCATCATACACTCTTCCCTCACCACTGGAACTGTTCCATCACCTTTCAAATCAGCTGCAGAAACACCTATATTCAAAAAAACCTGGTTTGGATCCCAACAACTTAAATAACTTTCATCCTATCTCCACCCTCCTGTTCATCTCCAAAGTATTGGAAAAAGCAGTTGCATTGGTTCATGCCCATCTCTCGAACAACAACCTCTATGAACAGTTCCAGTCTGGTTTCCGCAGCACAGAAACCACCCTCATAAAAATCTCCAATGCCATCCTAATGACAACAGACTCTGGTCTATTAAGCATTCTCATCCTACTCGACCTTAGTGCAGCTTTCGACACCATCTCCCACACCATCCTACTCGAGCGACTGCAATGTACTGGAATATCAGACACACCTCTGAATTGGTTTAAATCTTACCTCACTGCCTGCTCACAATTCATTCAGTTGAAATCTGCCAGATCCCAGTCATCTCCACTGTCCTCTGGTGTTCCCCAGGGCTCTGTCCTTGACCCAATCTTATTTATAATTTACCTCTTCCCTCTTGGTGATTTGCTCCATAAATTCAGCATCAATTACCACTGTTATGCTGATGATACCCAGCTCTTCCTCTCCAACAAACCATCCTCTACCGCCCCATCTATATCCCTTTGTGACTGTTTACAGGAAATGAAAGGCTGTTTCTCATCTAAATTTCTCGAACTCAACTGCAACAAAACAGAAATGTTCCTCATTGGGACCAAATCCATCCTCCCAAATCCTTCCACTTTCATCCTCACCATCGTCAATTCGTCTGTCTTTCCATCCGCTCAAGTAAAGAGTCTGGGTGTCATATTTGACGACACTATCTTTTCAAAACCAACAACCTCACCCGCTCCGCCTACTTTCACCTACGTAATATTAGTTGCCTCCGCCTGTCCCTCACTCCCGCCACCGCCAACGTCCTGGTCTACACTCTGCACTCATCTCACCTGGTCCACTGTAACTCTCTTCTCTTCGGTCTCTCCCTTAAATCCACTCATAAACTCCAGCTGGTCCAGAACGCTTCTGCCCGAGTCATCTCCAGAACATCACCTACCAGTGACATTATACCTATAAATCCACAGCTCTATTGGCTCCCAATCAGATACCGCCTGGAATTCAAAATCTTGCTCTATACATTTAAGACCATCAATTACCTCGCTCCTTCATATCTTTCTGACCTCCTCCACATTAATACTCCCTCTGTCAACCTCTTGGTGCCTCCTGCTCGTCTGACCACAATGGGATTGGGGCCTTCAGTCGATCTGCCCCCCACCTCTGGAATGCCCTCCCTCCTGACATCAGAAACACTGCCACTCTCTCCCTTTTAAATCCTACACTAAAAACTCCTCTGTTCAAACAGGCATTTTTGCCCTGATCAAGCACCATGGTCCTTCTAATTTTTTGTTGCTGTTGTTTTTTTTTTTGTTGCTTTGCTTTTATTGTTTTTTACTAAATGTATTATTATAATAATTATTATTAGATGCCAGAAAATGTGCCAGAGTGGCCTGCATGTTCTCTAACCAAATGGACTTGCTTATCAGCCAGCTAAGAGAGTACATTTTCCCTAGCTTACAAGAAAAAAACATATTCAGCTGTTTTGAAATATATCTGATCACAAAAAACACAACCCAACACACCTCTTCTGTATTACTGTAAGTTCACACTGTTTTAAAACTAAAAACTGACAAGTCTGCTAAGTGCTGGCTGGAGACTGCTTACCCAAGATAAATAAATTAACCAGCTAATATCAAGTGCTAATAAAAGAGTGTTCTACTTCCTATGGTGCTCCATAAAGCACCATAGGAAGTAGAACACCATTCATCACCATAGTCAGCCTGTGAGGCTGACTATGGTGATGAATGGTTACAAACAAAAAGCCTCTTGAGCTGATAAACTGGAGCCACAAAAGAAGTGGGTCACAGCATACTGGTCAACCAGGGGCCTGGGGGTGAAACGTGTGTGTGTGTGTGTGTGTGTGTTTTTTTTTTTAAGGGGGGGTTGGGGGTTAACCAGCGGCTCGTGGACGATTTCCTTATTGCACATTTGACTTAGATAAACCCACTAAGCCAAATTAATTTAGCTGACTCCATTATCCCTATTAGTGTAGTGCTCCTGGTTGAAGGAAAACAACAGCAACAACAACCTAAACTCATACCTGGTTAAATTATTATTAATTAAGCACACCTGTATTTATGATAACATGGCAAAATAATAATTACATACACATATTTTATTTTATAGTACCTATAACCTATACAACACTTTTTTTTTTAAATGTGGCTCTTACGCGATTAAAATCTGTATTAGTACAAACAGCAGCAGAGCTGAAGCAGCACTCCACTGCTGCTTATTGCGTCCAAACGCGCCCTCTAGGGGGGTGGGGGTGGGGGGTGGGGGTGGGGGTGGGGGTGTGTGGGGGGTGTAGGCGGGGGTTGGGGGGGTGGTCCGGGGTGTGGGGGGGGACAGTTTTTCCATCTTTATTATCTAAAATGGGTATACAATTATCAGCATGGCTGCACCTTTGCACCCATCAGATCTAAAAGGCTCTTGTAGCGATGTTGTGATGGTATATTGTAGTGATAGATGATTCAAAATGTGCCACAGTTCTGTTTGAAAGCTCCTCTTTCTTCATGTTGAGGTTGTGCGGTTCAAGTGCATGCTCCGTCTTAGACCTATGGACAAAGTAGCTTCTTTATTAGTTAGTACAGTTTATAATAAATATCGTGATAAGTGTTCAGTTGCTGAATGTCGCTTATGTAACATCAGTTGTTAGTCATACAGCCCTGGTTCTGCCTTGTTTTCAGTGAATTCAAGGTTTGGCGTCAAGTTATATAACAACGCTGGGCTGTTTAACCCTCTAAATTGCAGTGTATTTGATGGGGCTACATTACATCAATGTGAAACACCACATAGGATATCATGGAGAGGTAAGTTTGACATATTGCCAGTGGATGGCAGTGTTCTTATACTGATGCTACGGTGATGACTATAAAAGCGTTTGGATCATTCTAATAACAGTGATCTTTTTGTCATTGTTGCAGTTTAATATTTACCATAAAGGTTTAACCTTTTGCATGAACAAAACATATTATAACCACATAATGCAAACATATCTGACATAAAACATTGAAAGATTCTGAGAAAATTTCAATGTAATTATTACAGTAGCTTATTAAACATAAAAAATGTCAAGTGGAAAATAGTTTTTATATTCCAGCTTTAGGTCAGAGTTTAGCTGAGGTTGCACTTTGAGAGGGCTACAATACCTTGTTGCTAGGTAACATCAGAAGTTCTCTGTGCTTAAATCCAGTGCTAGAAATCACTTTTAAAATGCCATCCTTCATACTGCTGTCAGTAAATCATAAAATGGAGATGGTGAAAGTTTAAACAGTGAAACATTGGTGAAACATTAACAGTATTGTTACCAACTTTATTGCTCTCACTTGTGACTCAGCAGTGTTAAAAGTACTTGAATTCAGATGGTGCAACCTGTTTTTTTCAGCCGCACAGCCATGCTTATTACTCTAAAAGGTGTACATTTGCACATACTGTAAAAATGTAAAGCTGAGTTGTTTTAGATATCTGTACACAAACAGCATTATGTAATGGCATAATTTAAAAGCAATCTATTTATAGACCACTGCACAGTCTTATTTTCTTGAGAATGTTTACGGACCAATAACATAACTTCTCTTTAAAGTCTTTGTTTCTCACCTCCACATTAGTGGTTTCCTGTTTTTTTCCTCTAATCTTAATGTTTTTTTATGTATTCGTTCTGATTACCTCTTTCTGGGTCTATCAGGATCTTTCTAATTAGGAGAATCCATCTGCATCTTACTATTCCAGCAACCAGTAAGTGAGAGGCAGATTATTTTCTGGACAAATTGCTAGTCCATTACAAGGCAAACCTATACAAACATGGCAGGATGAACGTACATCCTCTACAATTCTAGAGGTTTATGACAAAAAAATTATCTGTCTTTATCAAGTTCTGATATTATTTAAATCTAATCTCAAGTGTGCAAAACACATAAGAGATTCCAAACTATCAATAATTATTAAACAAAAACAAGGCCAATACAGAAAAGGCATATATAAAAAAGCCTTGCTTTTCTGTAGAATTAAAGAGGAAAGTAGAAGCCAGATTTTGCGAATTAAAGGCCCTTGATTAATAATCGGCAAGAGTGAGCACTTCTATTGGATTTGAGTAGTTTGCTGATGTGGAGCATAAAGGTGTGGGTTAACAATGCCAAGAGTGAAAGACCTTAGAGAAGCAGTAGTTGCTGACAAGGGTTAAAAGTCTATTTCCAAACTATTTGAATTCCTTCATTCTACAATGAGATGGTGGAAAACATTTAAAACAGCTGCTAATCTTTCCAGGGGTGGACATGCCAGCAAATTTAGCACCAGGGTCAGAGTGTGCAAAGTTTAGAGAAATACCAAAAGAAAAAACAGGAGCTCCATCTCAGATTTCACAGGCCTTATGAAATTTCAGGAGAGCATCATAAAAAACAGACTGAACAAGGTTGGCTTATTTGGAAGGGATACCAAGAAAAAAAAATCATTTTCTCTAAAAGAAAATGCAACATCACGTAGGTGTAAAAAATGCATTTGAGTGAATCTTTACAATGTTGCTGTACAGTAGACACATTTGGTCATAAATGAATACTGCTTGCAGGTTAGGTTCTGTCATCTGTTAATGTGTGTGCAACCTTTCAGTGTGTGCGTGTGTGTGTTTGTGTGTAGATAGATCACAGTGACGTGTCTCATTAAGTGTGCCAGGCAATGAGGATTCTGTCAGTTGGTCACGAAGCATGTTGTCCTTTACAGTTAAACTATTTTATTTCACAAAACTTCAATGAACTTCTTCTTGTTGGGAGGTTGTTAACTCAGAGGGATATAGACTGGAACTGGGAGACCATCATAATGATGCAGGTAGTCTATTGGTAACTGGGAAAACTACTAATTCTAAGCCATCAGCTCCAAAGAAAAGAAATTCAGGACACTCAGTACAATGACTTTAAGTGGTAAAAACTGTAAATGTTTAAACAAATTGTTCAAACTGTTTTTGGAAAGTTAAAATGTACTCAATATTTAATTAGATAAAAGTGATTTCAATGTATCTTCCTTATATTTTTTTCATCTGAAAACTGGGGCTTTGCAATTAATTTAAAGCTGTGTTGTAAAGGTGTTAAGTGTTCATCATGCATCAAACATTATACAAAGAATTGTGGTGTTGTGTTTCTTTATAAAATTTGCAACTAAAAGCTGCTATTTAGCAGCTTTTAGTTGCAAAAGGGAAGGTTATGATTGTTGTCTGTGGAAATAAGCTGAACAGTAGCTCAGATTTCCTGGCCAGTCTCTTGAAGTGGTGCTATCTGGGAATGCCTTGACTTCCTTGGGGATTTAAATAGTGACCTGAAGGAGTCTGACTGGGATGAAGGGCCTCTCTGACCTGAATAATGGGTTTGTTAAATTTCTGTGCAAGACTTGGGATGTTAATAAGGAAATCAAGTTTAAGGAGAAGCTGGTCCCTATGTGAATTTAGTACCAGGCCACATTTGGCCAAAAGTTCAGTGATGGGTTTTTTTGTAATTCTTTTATCAGACCTGTTGCATTGTCTTGAACACTCAGGTGAAGAGAGGTGCAGATATAATAACTGATCATGACCTGGTAGTCAGTTCGAAATGCTGGTGGAAGGGACTGCAGGACAGTCGTGAGGGTCAGAACGGGTAACATCTGAAAGAGGGGCCTGTTTCAGCTCACACCTCTGGGAAAATTTCTCTCATGTTTTGATGGAAGTCAGGAACAATACATCTGAATGAGTATGTGAATGTTGAGCAGTTGGAAAGATCATTTTGAAGATCTCCTTGATCTGGTTGCCATCTCCTCAATGGAAGAGGCAGAATCCTGTCCAAATGTGATTTTTTCCGCAACTAAATATTCCTACTGTTAGTGGTATTAAAAGTAAATTAAGTTGAGGCAACTGGAAATTACAGCAACTCCGCAAAGTGGTAGGCCATGTAAAATTACAGAGTGTGGTCAGCAGCACAGTGGGCAAAGGTCACCAACCTTATTCAGAGTCAATAGCTAGAGACCTCCGAACTTCCTGTGACCTTCAGATTAACTCAAGAACAGTGTCTAAAGAGGCATAGAAAGTGCCAGATGCACTGGTGTTTGACACAACATCATTGGATTCTAGAGCAGTGGAGATGTGTTCTCTAGAGTAACTACGTATGCCTCTGTCTGTCAATCCAAAGGACAAGTCTGGGTTTGAAAGTTGTTAGTTAAACAAATTTGCCTGACTACATTGTTCAAAGTGTAAAGTTTTGTGCAGAGCGGAATATGGTGTGGGTCTGACTTTCAGACGTTATGCCTGCTCCCTTAGTTCCAGTGAAAGGAACTCTAAATGCTTGAGCTCACCAAAACATTTTAAACTATTTCATGCTCTAACATTATGAGAACAGTTTGGGAATGACCCCTACCTGGTTGTTGTGGATCATTGCAGAGAGAAAGGTCTATTAAAAACATGGATGAGCGAGTTTGCTGTAGAAGAACTTGACTAGTCCTGACCTGAATCTAGTAGATCACTGTTGTTGTTTCCTAACATATGATTAATTGTGCAAAACACTGCTCTGACTTCTATTTGTTCTTAGTGCTGAGTCAATACAAAGAGTTGAGGAAGGACCATGGCAAGAGACAATGATAGATTAACCAGCTAACACACAGAGTCAAGAAGCTGTCTACAGAAAAGTGTGATCTGCAGTTCGTTATTCTCTAATTTATGAGCAAGATTGTTCTTCTAATGGAATAGTCAAACAACCAACAGACTTCAAGCCTCTGAATAACCTGGATAAACATCAGCTGTGAACCAAGGCTGATGATCCTTTTCAGTCAAGAGAGAGGGAAAAACAGAGCTGATAGAACCCAAGTTGGTGTTGAGAAAGTGTGCAGTGTCTGACTGACCAAACTGGAGCTTGTGTCAGATTGGGTTGTTTTCTTGCATCAGTATGTGTTAAACCTCAAGGCTGTCCTCAGTTGACTTCCTCATTCATTTCCAAACTTTCCCTAAACGCCAGACAGGTATTTAGAATCCAAATTATGTACGAAACCTTAAGCGAGAGAGAGAGACATTAACACTCATCATGATAAAGTTAAAACTTTAAACAGCTAATGGTAATCTACACATTTCTTCTTGGTTCCCCTGAGTAGTTCAATTTCATGTTTGTTTGTTTGTCTTGCTTCCTTATTTAATTAATCATTAAAATAAATTAGAGACATTACTAAGTCATTTATTGATGCTTTAAGTTACTAATTCCATGTAATAATTCAGTTCTGACAAAAGTGTTAATGTTGTCTTGGGATTCTGAGAATAATTATATTTTATTATATATCCAAGTCATCTCCATCATTAATTGTGCTATTTAGGCTCCTGCTAAAGAGAATTTAAAGCTGATCGATTTTGAAAAAATTGACACTGATAGTTTATTTTATGACACTGATATGAGTCAGTTAGTTGGTACAGTTTATGGTCCACCATTTTGGGGCATTTTCCTCATTCCTTCACATGTATCTGAAAGTACATTGGTTGTAATGACTGCTAAGCTGATGTAATGTCACCTTTCTATCAAATCAAACTGGCATGATCCTGGCATGAGGCTGTGGGTGTTTGTATTTGTGTGAATGCTGAAGGCATTCCTGTTTCTCCTTATTGTGTGAATGCTGAAGGCATTCCTGTTTCTCCTTATTCTTTATTATTCCGTCTTCTTCTTCTTATTATTCTGGTTGCTTCCGTACACTTTTTGATTCGCTACTCCTTCTGCATACTTTGTGCTATTTCAACCGTTCAACTTTCACAATATTCAGCCCTTTCAGGACATTCTGGCTATGACTTTTGGTATTTATACCTTTTATACTTTTTAAAATATTCAGCTTTTTATGGTTTTTTTGCTCCCATTGAAATGAATGGGAAACCTCAAAAATTCTGCTAAAACTTCACTGTTTTTGCCATTTAACTACTTCTGCATACTTTCAGCTAGAAACACCATTCAACTTTTAAAATGCTTTCACAGCCTTCTGCTATTATTGTATAATTCAACTTTTTGATATCTTTTACAGTTTTTCTACAATTTGGATTCAACCTTTATTACAATTTTTTCAGATTTTCAATTTTATAATGTAATCCAATGACGGAATGATCATGTCGCTAGAGTGTACACTCTAGGTTTTTGAATAACCTGAAAAAGAACGAACAAACTCTCTTCACTCGCTCAATTTTCACTCTACCTATACAAATTATACATCAAAACGTAGGATGCTCTTTCGCGATTAAGAAAATGTCACCTTCATGGACATGGGACTAACAGTTTTCCGACAACACTCCCCAAAGCAATGCAAAGTCAACACACCCTGTATAGGAAATCTATAGGAATTTCATTAAAAATCTGAGCAAAAAATCCTTAAACTCACACATTTTCGAATCGCCGCCTCTCGTAAACCGTTCGAGGTAGAGACATGAGCCTTGTGGAGATTTATCTTCAGACCTTGCTGGCACTCACAGTGAAGGAATGTTTTTGATACCTTTTATCGTTTTGTCATAAAAAAGGTTTGTTTAGGAGTACCAAATCTGTCCTTCCCAAAATCGCTTAAAATTGAAAAATTGAAAAAGTATCCACTTTTCTACACTGTCACATCTCCAACACAGATTTATGTAGACACATGAAAATCTCCAGGATTGTTCACCGATCCCTGCTGATACCTACGGTCCAAAAAATTTATGGATACCTTTTATTGTTTTCTCGCAAAATAGGTTTGTTTGAGAGTGAAAAAATCACCTTTACTCGGGTTAAAAAGGTCAAAATGATCCACTTTTTCACAGGGTCACACCTCCCAGACAGATTTTTGTAGAAACTTGAGAAGCTCCATGATTATACAGCTAGGCCTCCTGATTCATACGGTGCATGAATCAAATCGATAGCCTTTATAGTTTCCGAGTTATTAGACGTTGTTCGAGAGCATGTTAAGGCATTTTTCAGTTTTTCTCCATTTTTCCCTTTGTTGTCACTTAGTGTTGTGCCTTTAATATTATATTTTCAAGAAAAATGTGTTAATATTCTCATTCCCCTGTCCGTTCTGAGAAAAACGGTCCAAGAATGACGCTGATAGTCCTTACGGTTTCCGAGTTATGGGCGGTAGTTCGGGAGCATGCGCCTCCATGTTAAAAGTCCAGGCCATGGGTAGACGATAGTGAGGTGCTGCATTAGAAATGCTGCAGGTGTTAAGTTACACTGACGCTCTTTGCTGATTGGCTGATTCACTCCTTCACTGTTCTATTTATAGCTCTGTGTATGTTGCACTGTATATGTCTGTATGTGACTCTGCCTTTCTTCTCTCCCTGTCACCTACTCAGACACACACAAGAGCCCTGACACACACACACACAGACACACACACACACACAAACATCTATTGATTACTATCTTTTTGAGGACTTTGCATTGACTTCCATTCAATTTCATTCATTTCTATGGCCTAAACCTGACCCGACCCCTAACCCTTTGACCATCTTCATAGGAGGCAACTACATGGCGGCCATTTTGTGTCGAGTACTTAAAAAGCATGTACTGCTGTTCCAACAGCTAGACAACAGTGATTAAATTTAAAAGGCAATTTCATAGACTTTTGCATATAGGCTGTTAGCGCATCAGAACCTGGAAAAAGTCTCTATCAGAACCAGACAGAAACTCCATCAGAACCAAGAGGAAATCTCCATCAGAACCAGTTAGGAACCTTCCATCAGAACCAGGTCCAAAATCTGTCAGAACCAGGAAGAACCTCTATCAGAACCTTGTCCAATATCCATCAGAACCTGGAACAAGTCTTCATCAGAACCAGACCCAAACTCCATCAGAACCAAGAGGAAATCTCCAACAGAACCAGTTAGAAAACGTCCATCAGAACCACGTCCAAAATCCATCAGAATCAGATGGAAACTCTATCAGAACCAGGAAAAAACGTCCATTAGAACCAGAAATAAATCTCTATCAGAACCTGGTACAAATCTTCATCAGAACCATGTACAAATCTCCATCTGAACCAGGTCCAAAGTGTCTTAGAACCAGGTCAAACCTATCAGAACCAGGAAGAAAACTCCACCAGAACAAGGTCCAATCTCTATCAGAACCAGAATGAAACCACTACTCTGT
>JAHHUM010000316.1:589245-818791 GCA_036173005.1 Crenichthys baileyi
ATGTGTGCTTCAGAAGTTGAGGTTAAGAGAAAGACAGAAAGAAAGAAGGCTAAAATCACAAAGTCAGTAAAGAGAAAAGCATAACAAGATAAAGACTGTAGCTGGAGAAAAGTATCGCTATGGAAACAGCAGGCAAGGGAAGAGGAGAGGTGAAGGAAGCTTGCTGGTTTTTTTCTAGCATCCGTTTAGCTGGATCATGAATTCCAGTTCTGACAGGACTTTTTCACACAGATCCAAATGTATAATTGTTAAAAAGAGATGAAAAATAATGTGGGACATATCATACAGAGAAACACTGTATTTATGTATGTATATTCAGTTATTCTGGCAAAGAGAATGCTGTCTAGAAGTTATCTAATAATAGATTTACAACAGTCATAGGTAAGTCAAGATGTCTACTCATCCAAATCAATTCATCTTCAATCTGAGTTGAAGCACTAAAAACAAGCAATAATGAGAGAAAGAAATCCACCTGAAAACAAGCCTGACTCTTTGCGGAACCAATCTGTTATTGAGTGAGCAGTGATGAGAGAGATAGAGACAGAGATCTCCAGTGCTGCATATCTGCAAGTGTCATTCTCCCAAAGCGCTTCTTCAGAAGCCCACACTGATCCTCTTTGTAATCAGGGTTGGTGATATAATGACAGGCTGGATTTCTGAAGTGCTTTCCTAGATGCTTTGCATACTTTTATAGATTGGGATATTCACTCAGCTCAGCCAATATAAAAATAAATAATACTTCAGCGTCAAAATATTCAAGTGGCAGTCTGCAGCACTGCTAGGCTCAGTGGAACGTCAAAGTGTTTGCACTCCTCCTTGTTATACGCGACGGTGATTGTAAAACAGCACAGTCACTGGAAAATTCAGGGAGACTAAAAGTCAATCAGCAATCAGAGGCTCATTGTGGCTTCAGCCCTGGCTGAAGACAGCAGAGTAGAAAGAAAAGTTGTGAAATTAGGCAACACATAGTCTTAAGGTTTGTAATAAAACAGATTATTTAATGTATAAAATATTTATTTGTTTTGATACATTTATTTCAACAAGAGTGCAGTTAAAAACATGGAAAATATAATAGCGGTTTTCAAGTGCTTATTGCTCAGAATATGAAACCTTTTTTACTGTTATACTCTATGAAGAAACTCAAGTGTGACAGGGTAATATTAACGACCTAATTAGTCAGGTCTCCTCCTGTTCTCAGCTTGAAGTCAGCTGCTTAAGAGCCAATGTGCAAATGTTTTTTGCCAAATGTGGCTTTAAAGCAACATTACTGTACCTTAATGCAAGGGTTGGTGGCCCATGGCTAGCCTATGGTCAAAGTGGACTATGCAGTTGCTCAGCTCCCCCTGCTGGTGTAGGGAGCCCCAAGAATACTTGGATTCAAACCAGACAATTTGCACCAAGACAGACCCTGGGAAGTTTGTGTAACAGACTCATCAGTTAAAAATAATCTCATATTTTCCACTGTTTGTGTCTGAGAAAACATTTCATGCACGTTGTAAGTGGTGCTAAATAGATCAGCAATAGCCTTTTTCCATGGTTGCTTGTGAATGCATCATTAAACTTGGCCCTTGACCATCTGCTTATGTACGGTGATGAAGAGAAAATAAGTATGTGTACATAAGTATCCTCCCTGTTTATTCACCATGGCCTCTTTCTAAAACATTCAGGGACACAATCTAGATTTTACTGCCTTGATGCATTTTTCTGACATGAATGGATAAATGGAGTGTAACTGATAAAATAATAAGCAGTGTCTAGCACAGCTCAGTCTATTTATAGTTTAAACTCTAAAACAAGATGTGTAATTACAGAATTCAGAAACATTCAAGAATAAGTTCATGATGTAAAAGGAAGGTCAGTGCTGTAAGAGGATTTAAGTCGTGGTGGCCCCCAAATTAAATTCAGCTTAGAGCCATATGCAACTTTGAATCAGCTGTGGGTGCTGCTTTTTTAAATTTCCATGCAATGACTTGCGTGTGTTTTTTTTTTTGTTTTTTTGTTTGTTGAGCAGAATTTTTTTTTACAAAACAGCAGAAGTTGTCTGTCTTATTTGAAAGACAGTTTGATCAGGTTTGATCAGGGAGTAGAAACAGATGGGGAAGGGGCAGGACTGGATGACTCTATGCTCTTTACAGTCCTGGCATTTTTTCTGTCATCTCAATAAAGTGACTTTAAAGCAATGGAATGTATGGCAGAATGTTTTTTTTAAATAAAGGCACACTAGTAGTCTTTATTTTTCCATTTTTTTAAGAAGACAGACAGGAAATGGGGGTGGAGAGAGGGAGAAGACATGCAGCAAATGTCCCTGGGGCCGGGACTTGAACCTGAAACTACCACGTGAAGGACTTAAGCCTCTGTATTTGGGTCCCTGCATCACCAGCACCATGCCTGCTTTTCATTGTTATTTAGACTTCATATGAATTAGACTGAAAAAAAATTCTTTAAACTTGAAACCAAAAATGGCTGCTGGATTTTGTTGTGTTAGACCTGGGTTAGCTGAGACCGGAGGACACCTGGGGGGGAGGGGGTTGACTGTGGTTTAGTAATTTGTTTAGTAATTATTTGTTGACTTGACTGTAAGATGAAAAGGCCACAGTTTACGCAGAGAGGAAGGTCAGAACCCGTGTACATGAAATCTTGATTTTAGAGAGGAATCTGTGCCAGTACAGTGTTTCAACAGGTCTGTGAATAACTCCTGCCTACAGCCCATACAGTAGCACTGGCCCTGGTCATCCCGACTGAATGTAGAGCAGCACAATGACAAGGATGCAACCTCTCTCCACTCCTCCTCCTCTCCAAGAACTCTGACTCACAGCCCAGCACATTTTAATCAGCCCACGAATAAGCTCCTCGACTGAGATGGAACCCGTAGTTCTTCAAGGAATGTGACTATTCTGTTCTCAGTGCACCCTAATAATAAAAAAAAAGTTAAATCTTTCAAATACATTGTAGTACCGAGCTAACGCAATCATTTTCTGGATTTAAACAGTTAGAAGTTCACTTTACATGAAAAGAGTTGGACGTTTTTCAATTATTATGGATGAGACAGTTTAATAGTGATACTGTCTTCCCTGTAGTTATGATGAGCTTTTAAAAGTATAACTATTAGTAGCTGCTTTCAGAGAGATAATTATTGCAATGGAGGATCCCAGCTGCAGAGTGTGTTAGCCCAGCTTATTATGGAGCGTCCGCTAGCACTCAAATCTGGGAGGAAGACAGCCAAATCTGTCTTGCCATCTGGTGCCTCTTGCTCGGATGGCACCCCTTAACCACCAACTCTACCACTGGTAAACCGATGAGGAAGTTCTCAACATTGTTAAGAAGTGATCAACACTAAATCATATATCTTTGTCAGCATGTAATCTACAGTATGCATTTTATTAAGATTTCAAGTGAAAGAGAAATACAAAGTATTGCAAAATTGTGAGGTGGAAAAATAATTGAGAAAAGTTTTTTCCAAAACTCTTTCAAATAAAAATCTTAAAAGTGTGTTTTCAGACCCATTTACTCCAATACCTTTAAATAACCACACAAGGAGTTCCTTCACAAAAATCCCTCCATAAACTTCAAATGGTTCAGAACCCAGAAATCACCCAAACCCTCTTCTTCTGCCACATCACTCCCATATTACAACAGCTACACTGGAATCCCATCAAATCCAGAATTCAATTTAAACTACTCCTCATTAAATTCAAGGCCGTCCACAGCCTTTACCCACCTTACCTGTCTCAGTTCCTCCGCATTCGCAGGAGACCCTCAAGTCTTACTCTACCATTCACCTCTCTGTTCCCTCTGTGAGCACCATGGGGGGCAGAGCCTTCTCTTACTCTGCCCCCCCTGCTCTGGAATCAGCTGCCACCCGATATCCGTAATATTGACTCCCTTCCTCAGTTTAAAATCTGACTCAAAACTCACCTTTTTAAATCTACGTATTCCCTGTAATGTTTTATTTATGTTAAGTTGCCGGTGTTTTGTGGGTTTATTGTCCTTTGTTTGCTATTTTTGACTTGTCTTGTACAGTGTCCTTGAGTGATATGAAAGGCGCTTTTAAATAAAGTTTATTAATATTATCCAGTGGAGGTAATTTTCATCAGGAGTCACTTGATTAGTTGTGACCAGGGTTAGGTTATAAAAGGATTAGGTTATAAAACCCATAACCTAAAATTTGTACAGCTCATGGAGATCTATTCAATCCATCATCTAAAAATCTAAAACATAACCTTCCACCTAAACTGACCATCCAGGTAAGAACATTACTCTGAGTAGCAGCAAAGACGCAAATGGTAACTCTGTAGAAGCTGTAGAAATCGTTAAAGAGTTAACTGCTATTGATTGATTCACTTTTCTTATTTGAATGAGAAACTGCAAGTAGAAATCTGTTTTTGAGAGAAAGCCACATAAGTCCTGTTTATACTTTCCAAAAGTCATTTAGGAAACACAGCAAACATGGGGCTCTGGTTAGATGAGACCAAAATTAAACTTTCTGATGAACATGCAAAATGCTGCAGGTGGCCGGAAAACAACACTACATATAACACTAAACACACGATGGCCCAACATGGCGGTGGCAGCAATTGAAAACTGATATTCACAGGCATTCTTTACTCCTATCTGACAGAGCGTCAGCTATTCTACAAAGCAGAATAATAAAAAAAGTCTCTAGATGTGGAAAAGTGTTAGACACAAACTTCAAAAGACCTGCAGCTGTAATTGCAGCACAAGGTGGTCCTGCAAAGTGTTGATTTAGTAGTGTTAAATGCAAATGCTCACCACAAATTCTATTTGTGTACCAAAAAAAAAAGAAATGCTGCTTCACAATTATGCACTAGTTTGTGTTGGCTGTAACATAAAATCCCAATAAAATACATTGATATGTCTGGGTTGCAATGTGACAAAATGTGAAGCAATTTAAGAGGTATTTTGCAGTACTGTTTGAGTTTCATTGCAGCCCCTGAAACCAATTCAATTCAATTCAGTTTATTTATGTAGCGCCAATTCAAAACACATGTCGTCTTAAGGCACTTTACAAAGTCAATTCAATTGGTTAAAACGTTTTTCTAAGCAACCCAGCAAATTGCATTCGAGTCAGTGACTTCCAGCATTCACTCCTCCTGGATGAGCATTTAGAGATAGTAGACAGTCACTTGCATTGACTTTGCAGCAATCCCTCATCCTGAGCATGCATGAAGCGACAGTGGAGAGGAAAAACTCCCTTTCAACAGGAAGAGACCAGCAGAACCAGGCTCAGTGTGAGCGGCCATCTGCCACGACCGACTGGGGGTTAGAGAAAACAGAGCAGAGACACAAAGAGAACAAAGAAGCATTGATCCAGGAGTACTTTCTATGAGAAAGAAAAGTGAAACATTAACGGTTGTAGCTTCTTTAGTGGCTTCATCTAGGAAAGAAAGACAGCTAAGTAGATGAACTCTGACCCAGTTTTCAAGTCTAGAGTATTAAACAGATCACATAAGGTTAGTCCTAGTAGAAGCTCAGCCAGTAACTATGTGTAGGAGAGACATGGTTAATCACTGAAAGACAGGCAAAGTGAATCATCTGTATAAGGTGAGCATTAAGTTGTAGGCAGCAGCAACTTTGCCGATGTCCCCTTCCAGGAAGGTGGGTATAAACCAAGTAAACACAAGCTAAAATGTGGTGAGAGTCAGCTTCACTGACGACCTGGCCATTGAGACACACAGGCATTCCATTTAGTGTGTCCTGCAGGAATATGCACCACTAAACTCATGTTTTTAGAGAATCTGAAGATCAACATAGGCATAAGCATGCTTATCCTATCTTATACTTTGTTCATGTTTTATCAATCATTACAAGCTAGCTGCTCCTCCATCATGTCATGCCAATGAATGTGGAACTCCACAGTGATACAGCTTGGGAACATGCTGTGTGCGTTTTTGTGTTACTAAACATCCCAACTTCTCACTCCCTAAAGCATAATGACTTCATCATTCACATTTCTGGGCAAATATTAGTAAACATAATAATCTCTCTCTGCATGTCATATTCTAAGCAGCATTTATTGCCAGTCTTAGAAGGAATGTTTTATAACACAACACAGTCAAAAATGCTGAAATACAATATAGAATAAATGGTATGATTTTTATAGCAAATATAGTCTTGCAGCAGCAAAAACACATAGCTGAGCCTGAGTTGAGCATGTTACTGTAAGGAGTGGGAGGTGAGCCTGTGCTTTTAATAGAAATATTCTGTCGTTCATTCTTCTGCCTGCTACTTGATCACAAAAGCTGCCAAATATATCCAGTGGTGGTAAGAGAGGCTGTTGTGTGAACACGAGGAGTCTATTCATAGTCTCTGCTGAGATACAAAATGATCACACTTTTAGTCAGAAAAATATGCAGCTCTTCGTCATTCCCTGCTAAAGATTTCAACTGTGAACAGTGTACCTTATGTGCTTGTCATTGGTGTAAAATATAATAAGTCTTAAAATCGGATGTGTCAGTATTCTGAAATGACAACAGTCTGTTTTTTTCTCTTGAAAATGTCATGGCTTTGGCAAGTGCTATAGTTCTTTTTAAAGATAACATTAACATTCATATTCAATTCAATTCAATTCAGTTTATTTATATAGCGCCAATTCACAACACGTCGTCTCAAGGTACTTCACAAAAGTCAGGTACATACATTCCAATTAATCTTAATCATTGAACAGTGCAGTCAGATTCAGTTATTTATTCAAATTGGATAAAAAGTTTTTCTATCTAAGGAAACCCAGCACATTGCATCCAGTCAGTGACTTGCAGCATTCACTCCTCCTGGATGAGCATGTAGAGACACTGGACAGTCACTGGCGTTGACTTTGCAGCAATCCCTCATACTGAGCATGCATGTAGCAACAGTGGAGAGGAAAAACTCCCTTTTAACAGGAAGAAACCTCAAGCAGCACCAGGCTCAGTGTGTGCGGCCATCTGCCACGACCGACTGGGGGTTAGAGAGAACAGAGCAGAGACACAAACAGAACAAAGAAGCACTGATCCAGGAGTACTTTCTATGGGAAGGAAAAGTAAATGTTAATGGATGAAGCTCCTTTAGTCGTTTCACCTAGAAAGAAGAAACAGACAAACTCTGAGCCAGTTTTCAAGTTTAGAGTCTGAAGAGAGCACATAGAGTTAGTTACAGTAAAAGCTCAGTCAATCGCAGTGTCTAGGAGAGAGAAAGGGTTCAACACTGAAAGACAGGGCCATGTGGATCATCGGTAGAGGGTGAGCATTAAGTTGTTGCCAGCAGAAGCTTGGAGGATGCCCCTCTCCAGAAAGGTGTTACAGGTAGATACAGAGTCAGGCCAGGTGTAGCTTCTAGGAAAAGAAAAGAGAGAGAACAAAGTTAAAAGCTGAAATAGCAGCAAATAATAAAAAATTGAAGAGTAGTGTGAGAAAGTAGCGAAGAGGGTGAAAGTGGTCATTATATCCTCCAGCAGCCTAAGCCTATAGCAGCATAACTACAGAGATAGCTCAGGATAACCTAAGCCACTCTAACTATAAGCTTTATCAAAAAGGAAAGTTTTAAGCCTAGCCTTAAAAGTAGACAGTTTGTCCATCTAAAGCCCACTGATGGTCATTGTTATACTAAAAACCACAACGATTGGGATACCTCTCCCTGTCAGATTGACCATAACCATTGGAAAAGAGAGGGGGTCATACAGGTAGCAGAAATGGAGGGTGTGTTTGCACCTCAACTATAACTGAGCCGGTTTAGGCTAAACCTGACTCCCCTTTACTCCATCCAACAAGGGGAGAAGAAGACGGAGGTAAAATAAGGAAGATAGCTCAGGATAACCTAAGCCACTCTAACTATAAGCTTTATCAAAAAGGAAAGTTTTAAGCCTAGCCTTAAAAGTAGACAGGGTGTCCGCCTCATGGACTAAAACTGGGAGCTGGTTTCCCACAGGGGGGAGGAGCCTGATAACTAAAGGATCTGCCCCCCCATTCTACTTCTAGAGACTCTAGGAACCCCCGGTAACCTGCAGTCTGAGAACGAAGTGCTCTGTTAGGAACGTATGGAAAAATCAGATCTCTGATGTATGATGGAGCAAATCATTAAGGGCTTTATATGTGAGGAGGAGAATTTAAAATTCTATTCTGGTTTTTAACAGGGAGCCAATGAAGGGGAAGCTAAAGTGGGGGGAAATATGATCTCTTTTTTTTTTAATTTTTCATCAGAACTCTTGCTGCAGCTTTTTTGAATCAGCTGAAGGCTTTTAAACGGGTTTTTTGGGGAATCCTGTTAAAAAAATTACAATTGTCCAGCCTTGAAGTAACAAATGCATGGACTAGTTTTTCAGCATCAATCCTGGACAGGAATTTTTCTAATTTTGGCAATATTCCGGGGATGAAAGAAGGGAAATCCTAGAAACCGGTTTAATATGGGATTTAAATGACATGTCCTGGTCAAAAAAAACACCAAGGTTTTTTTCTTATTATCGGAGGAAATTTAATGCCATCCAGGTTAAGTGATTGTCTAAGATTTTTTTTTTTAAAGACTCCGGTCCAAAAGCACACTTCTGTCTTGTCTGAATTTGAAGCAGAAAATTTAAAGTCATCCAAAATTTTTATGTCTTCAAGAAATGCTTGTAGTCTATCTAACTAGTTGGGCTCATCAGGGGTTTATGGATAAGTAAAGATGGGTTTATCAGCGTAAAAGTGAAAATTTATTCTATGCTGCTGATAATTTTACCTATGGAAGAAATTATAGTAAAGAGAATTGGCCCAACTGAACCCTGTGTACTCCACAATTAACCCTGGAGTTTAAAGATGATTTTTCCTTTACGTGAACAGACTGGAATCTGTCAGACAAATAAGATTTAAACCAGCCTATCGCTGTTTCCCCTGATCCCTACAGCATATTCCAGCCTTTTCTAAGAGAATATTATGATCGACTGTATAAAATGCAGCACTGAGATCTAACAGAACCAGTACAGACACAAGTAATTATTTGAGGCAATAAGAATATCAATAGTGACTTTCAGCAGAGCTGTTTCAGTGCTATGATTTAGCTCTGAACCTGACTGAAACTCTTCAAACAGGTCATTGCTGTGTAAATGCTCACACATTTTGATTAGCAACTATTTTTCTCAAGAAATTTTTGATAAGAATGAAGATTGGGGTTAGGTCTGTTATTTTTCAAGTCATCTCGATCAAGCGAAGGTTTTTTAAACTAAAAGGTTTTAATTACAGCTACTTAAAAGCCTGTGGTACATATCCATTTACTAAGGATAGATTAATCATATTAAAATGGGGCTGGTAATCAGAGGGAACACTCCCTTTAAATAATTTGGTTGGATTGGGTCTAACATACAAGTTGAAGGTTTAGATGAAACTAATATTTCTGATAACTCAGGAGCTCCACAGGATCAAAAACAGTCCAAACACAGATCAGGTTCTACAGTTTCTCCAGTGTTGTCTCACTTGTTGAGGATGAAGTAATCATCTTCGGGAGTATGTCAAAGATTTTCTTCTTAATAGAATCAATTTTATTTTGGAAGAATCCCATAAAGTCATGACTGCTAAGGGCTAAGGGAATGGATGGCTCAACAGAGCTATGACTCTGTGTAAGTTTAGCAACTGTACTAAAGAGAAACCTAGGATTATTATTGTTCTCTTCTATTAAGGATGAGAAATAAGCTGTTCTAGCTTGGGGAAGTGTCTTTTTATACAACAGTAGGCTATTTTTCCAGATAAAGTAGGAATCCTCTAGGTCCTCACTGTGCTTTAAAGTACGCAACTCTGAATTAAACCAGGGAGCCAGCCTCCTATGAATAATTACCTTCTTTTTCAAGGGGGCTGCATTGTCTAATGCACCACACAATGATGAACACTATGAACAAGAGATTTAATTTGTGAAGGGGAAGAAACAAAATTATTGCCCTCCACTGTGTTTTTCTGTGATAATGAGGAAATTAAAAGTGGAACAGATTATTTAAAGGTTGTTACAGCATTGTCTGATAATGATCTACTATAATGAAATTTTCTTTCAGGTGTGGAGTACTCTGTTAAATTAAACTCAAAGGTTATTAAAAAATAGTCAGACAGCACAGGGTTGTGAGAAAATATTGTTATGTCTTTACACTCAATGCCATATGTCAGCACAAGGTCCAGAGAATGAAGACAAACGTGGGTAGGTTTGTTAATGTTTTGAGCAAAGCCAATGAGTCTAAGATTAGCATTAAAGGCTATATTTAAGCTATCACTTTCAGTGTCAACATGAATGTTAAAATCCCCCACTATAATAACTTTATCTGTATTTAACACTAAATCAGATAAAAGGTCTGAAAACCGATCTAAAAATTGAGAGTAAGGGCCTGGTGGACGATACAAAACAACAAACAGAAGTGGTTTTAGTGCTTTGCAATTTGGATGAGGAAAACTAAGGATTAAATATTCAAAAGAGTTGTAGCTATTGATTGGTCTGGGACTAGTCAATAAATCGGACTGAAAGATGGTTGCTACTCCTCCTCCTCGCCCAGTATTTCGTGGAATGTGAAAATTTAAATAATTAGTAGGAATTGACTCATTTATAGTAACATAATCCTCTTGCTGCAGCCAGGTTTCTGTGAGGCAAAATAAATCAATCTGATTGTCACAAATCAGGTCACTAACTAGCAAAGTCTTTGAAGAGAGAGATCTTATGTTCAGTAAGCCACATTTAATTGTTTTATTTTATTTTTAGTCTGAGTTGTGTTTATTTTTATTAGATTTTCCTGATTTCCTCTTTTTAGATAATTTTTTAATCTATTCAATTTTGGCCGTGGGCGAGACACTATCTTAATAGGGTAATGGATGGGTAGCAGTACAGAAGCTGCAGAGAGGAGTGTTAAACTATGACCCAGCTTCCTGGTCTGAACCCTGGGTTGTCAGAGTTTTGGAGAACTAATAAATTCGGCCAGATTCCTAGAAAGAAGAGCTGCTCCATCCAAAGTGGGATGGATGCCGTCTCTCCGGATCAGACCATGTTTTCCCCAAAATGTTCGGCAATTATCAATGTAGCCCACATCGTTTTCTGGACACCACCTAGACAGCCAGCGGTTGAATGACAGCATGCGGCTAAACATGTCGTCACTGGTCAGATCGGGGAGGGGACCAGAGAAAATTACGGAGTCCGACAGTGTTTTGGCAAACTTACACACCGAAGCAACTCTAACTTTAGTGACCTCCGATTGACGTAACTGAGTGTCATTACCGCCAGCATGAATTACAATCTTACTGTATTTACGCTTATCCTTAGCCAGCAGTTTCAGGTATGATTTGATGTCGCCCGTTCTGGCCCCTGGCAGACATTTGACTATGGTCGCTGGTGTCTCTAGTGCCACGTTTCTGACAATGGAGCTGCCAATTACCAGAGTTGGCTTCTCAGCGGGTGTGTCGCTGAGCGGGGAAAATCTGTTAGAAACGCAGACGGGTTGGTGGTGACCTGTGGGCTGAGATCTAGGACTATGCTTTCTACGTTCCGTCACCCAGCCGGCCTGAGGCTGCGGCTGCGCGGGCTCTGCTGGAGGACTGCTACGGGGAGCTACCCTCGGTGGCTCCGCGCTGGCTAAGGGGCCTCGGCTATCTGCTGGTTTTTCAACAGCGCGGAGCCGGGCCTCCAAATCCGACACCCTCGCCTCCAAAGCTACAAAAATGCTACATCTATTACATGTACCATTATCACTAAAGGAGGCAAAGGAGTAACTGAACATCTGACACAGAGAGCAGGAAACAGCCATGGTGGAGCTAAAGCTAACGCTAAGCTAGCGACCCCTTACCACTACTAGACCCCTTACCACTACTAGATCAGCCATTATATATTCTTGGGTTTATGAAACATAATAATGTCTAAAAGGTAAGTGTTTCATCAAGAGCATTGATCAAGCCTTTTAGTTGTCAAGAAAGGCTTACCATTGTCTGTCATGTTTCTCTTTCTCCTTTTCTATATTAAACATTTATTCTCTCTTCTTCTTCTAGATTACTGACTTCAGCTATCAGCTCTCAAATTAGGATCATCTCTCTGGAAAAAACAAACAACTCTCACGCTCAAAGTAGTCGAGAAAACCAGGCAAATGTCACAGGTATGTGATTGAGTCTTATTTCTGATGGGAAGAACTTGTTTCGAGAGCAAACAACATCACTGTCGGTTTGATAGTTTAATTCCCCAGTTATCAGTTAAGCTTGTGGCTTCACTTTCCCCACGTTGGACTGTTGAGTTATATTAATGTCTAACATAAATTTCTAGCATCAACATCTTTTGCTATCCACAAACAAAGTCTAATGGATAACTGCTTGAATAAGAGAGCATGCAAAAATATGTGCAAGTTAAAAATATTTCTTGGTTATCATTAAAGCAGAACATCTATATTGTTTCATTCTGTCATCATATTTTATTTCGATTTCATTTTATATACAGGTACATCTCAAAAATCAGACTTACAGATAATGAAAACCCAAAATTGTGTGTTATAAAAATTTTGAATAAGTTAAATATTGGAAACTTATGGTGTTAAACCCTAACCAGCTAATTAACTCAAGACAGCTGCAAAGGTTTTATGAGCCTCTAAATGGTCCGTCAGTCTGTGTCAGTAGGTTACACATGACTGACTATGACCTTAACAACAACTTTCTGTCTTACTTTAAAATAAAAATGTCAAACATAAGACACTGTGTATTAAACTTAAAGCATTCATCTTAATATCTGGGGCCTGTAATAATAGTTTACAGTATGCTTGCCTTACCAGATGACATCATATGCTCAAAGCATGTGAGGTAGCATTGAGGGACAGCCTTCATTGCGATAAAAAAATATCATGGTGTTTTAATATTGCGAGATTCATGCCATGAAATCTTGTTATGCTCTAATTTATAAGAGTTATAATCCAACAATATTATCCTTAAGAGAAAGTAAAATCTGTAACATATGACATTGTACTGTACCTATGGCTTCTGTCATGCTCTAAAACATCCCAACCTTGTTGCAGTACTGAAACAAGGTTGTAGCTCTTTAAACCTTCCATCAAAAGAGTTGGAGATGGCTGATTGTTTTTTTTTAAATAATGTGCTGTGAATGTTTGGTAAGACCTGTTTCCATTGCTGTGATGACTCTTTGGTTTTTGTGTCTGAAAATGCCACATTGTGACTGCATGTGTTTATGAGGACATATTTTGTTCTCATTTTTAGTTTGTGTTAGATCAGCCATACTGCATGCTGACTACTGTGATTATCTGTGACTGTGCTGTGATCCCTGCTGTTTCTCCAGTCCACAGATCTATTCAGGTTATGCACTGCTATAACAGCAAATCTCCCACTAATTTCAGTGGCATATGGGACACAACAAATAGATACACTGAAATGCACACATATTTAAGTGTATTTAGATGTTCAACCAGTGAAGCTCTGGGAGTCTCTTCTCTTTTGGTTCTGGTTTCTCTTTTTTAATGAATAAAACAGAATCGTTTTTCTGAAAAATCACTTACAGGTAATGTATTGTCATTTCACATGTATCTGAAACATATGATGAACCAAAATGGTGTGTCTCTTGATAGAATCAGAATGAATCAGAATGCTGTTTATTGTCATTATTTTATAAGAACACATTGAAAGTATGATCCTAGCTCCTGTGAGGTGCCTACAATTAAAACACATATTAAAAACACATCTCCCACCTCCCAATGTACCATTAAAAAAATTTGATAAAAAGCAGGATAGACAAAGTGCTGTCCAGTGCAAGGGTGTTCCACAGCCATCTCTGATATTGTTATTTTGCAGCATTTAGGACCCTAATGGCCCATGGGTAAATCTGTTTTTCTGTCTATCTGTCCTGCATTTTAAGGGTCTCTTGTCTGGGAGAATATTGAGGAAGAAGGGTCTTCCTTCAGATGTAGGAAATCAAACAGCTTTTTGGAGGGGAGCAGCACCGGTCACATCTCTTGACGTCTAAGTAGCAGAAGGAGTGTAACTCTTTACCAGTCCACATTCATTCACCATGGTAACCATCTGTTATACTGACCAATAGGCGGTAGTAATCTCCACTATTGTCAGTACATCATCATCATGGTTTAAATCGGATATTCACCACAGCATCAGGATATCACCTAGCAAATCCATCACTTCTTTGCTGTTTTGGAGGGTTAGTCTGGTTGCCAGTGGGTAAAAAGTCTTGTTGGATTGAGAGATATCACTATGAAACCGGTCAAAACAAACAACCAGCAGTTTCTTACTTGCAGGTTTAGATGCTGAGTGTGTACTTGCAGCTGTTCTATTATTCAGCAGACAATCAGGGGAAAGCAGTGTTGTAGTTGTTTGATGTAGGTCAGTTTTTAAGCCATGCTTAGCTAACGGTTGTGCTGCCCAATTCCAAATAAACCACATTCCATGTCTTCTCACTAGGTCAGCTCAGCCAGTCTGGCTGTCCCTCAGCAGATTGCCGTGCATCCTCTCCTCCACAACAAGCAATCTTTCATTTTCCATACATCATTGAAGGGCATCTTTATCTCCATCTTAGATGATGGAACACAAAAAATAATCTGACTTCCTGTAGCAGGAGAGGCTGCTGGGAACTCCTGCTTACCCATTCCCAAATATTTGGACATGTGCACACTAATAATTTATCTGGCACCATTGAGTCATTCAACACATTTACGATAAACTATATTTTCATCTGTTTAAAACTGTCATCAAAACATTTGCTGGAGATATTTCCACATGTTGGCACTTAACCTCGTACTCGTACTCGTCGTCTTCCGCTTATCCGGAACCGGGTCGCGGGGCCAGCAGACTCAGCAGAGACACCCAGACGTCCCTCTCCCCAGACACCTCCTCCAGCTCCTCCGGGGGGAGCCCAAGGCGTTCCCAGGCCAGCCGAGAGACATAGTCCCTCCAGCGTGTCCTGTGCCGTCCCCTGGGCCTCCTCCGGTGGGAGGTGCCTGGAACACCTCCCGAGGAAGGCGTCCAGGAGGCATCCGGTATAGATGCCCGAGCCACCTCAACTGGCTCCTCTCGATGTGGAGGAGCAGCGGCTCTACTCCGAGCCCCTCCCCAATGGCCGAGCTCCTCACCCTATCTCTAAGGGAGTGCCCGGCCACCCTACGGAGGAAGCTCATTTCAGCCGCTTGTATCCGGGATCTCGTTCTTTCGGTCATGACCCAAAGTTAATGGCCATAGGTGAGGGTAGGAACGTAGACCGACCGGTAAATCGAGAGCTTCGCTTTTCGGCTCAGCTCTCTCTTCACCACAACGGATCGGCACAGCGCCCCCATTATTGCGGCAGCCGCACCGATCTGTCTGTCGATCTCCCGCTCCATTCTTCCCTCACTCTTGAACAAGAGGCAGGAACTCCCCTCCAACCTGAAGAGGACAAGCTACCCTTTTCCGGTTGAGTACCATGGCCTCTGACTTGGAGGAGCTGATCCTCATCCCAGCCGCTTCACACTCAGCTGCGAACCACCCCAGCGCATGCTGTAGGCAATTAACCTTTTAAAATAAAATCTGAAAGATATTTCAAATTTTGCAGACCAACTAATCTTATAGTTTTGTTATTTTGTTGTCATTGACATAGAATTTTTTTATGTTATATGTCAAAAGAAATCATTTCAAACTCCATAAAGGAAATTCATTAGATGCTTCTGTAATTTTAGTGGTCTACTGTATGTTGTGTTGTACTATCCAGGTTGAACAAGAGATCTCACTGGTCCAGAGAAAGATGTCTGACCTTGAGTCAGTTCTCCAGCAGAAGGACATCGAACTGAAGGCATCAGAGACTCAGAGGACAATTCTGGAACAGGACTTGGCAACGTACATCACAGAATGCAGTGTGAGTTGGCTGTGTAGTTAAAAAACAGATGCCATGTAAAATCTGTTCCTTGTTCATTATATGCTTTTTTATTGGATTGGAAAACAACTTGGTATCATGTATATACGATACACAGTAACTTTCAAAATGATTATGAAGTGAAATTGACACGTAAAGGAAACCCAAATAGTAACCACATGTTTCAAGAGTTTTCTATTATTTTTTTGTTTTGTGTTTAGCCGGGTACGCTAAACAAAACCATCTGACTGATGTGTGCAATAATTTTTAGAGTTTGAAGCGCAGTTTAGAACAAGCACGTATGGAAGTGACCCAAGAAGATGATAAAGCACTCCAGCTGCTACATGGCATCCGAGAGCAAAGCAACAAGCTTCAGGAGATCAAAGAGCAGGTAGGACTATAAGCATCAAACACATAGGTCAGTAGGCTGAGATGTTTCTAACATTTAATGTTGGAATTAATCCAGTTTAACAGTTCCCGAAGCATTGTCAAGTCCTCATTCTAAAGAACAGATCTCTTTGTGCCACCAACGATTTTACTCACTAGTACTTAATATCAGTTAACATCAGTCGAAATCCAGATGTTCTGTGATGGCTTTAAAGTTTTGTTTTGGAACATTAGTGACCAAACAGCATCATGTAGACAAAGGAGCACATCATGGAGTTCTTGGATAGAGTAATGGGAAAGAGTAAGAATAGTTAGGTTGTAAAACAATATCCTAACCTTGAACACCTCAAAGAGCTTTTGAGACATTTGAGACAGCGGTGCAACTGCAAACCTGCCAAGAAATGCTTGAACTGACTGGCTTATAAAGGATGGCAAGAAACAAGGTGTTGGCACCATCATGCTATGGGTATGCCTTTGTTCTGTAGGGACAGGGAAGCTATTTAGAAGCTCAGAAAACTAGAGTCTAGGGCAGAGGGTCACTTTCAGGCAGCACAATGACCTAAAATCTACAGTCAGAGCTACAATGGTTTAGATTAATACAAATTTAAGCTTTCCATAGTTCAGACATTGCCAACAGTGGCAATATTTGAAAAGATGAAGATGCTCTTCATCCAAAAAAGACTAGGCTTAAGCATTTTGAAAAGGAAATGCACAAGTATTTCAGTGTCCAGATGTAAAAAGGTGGTGGAGATTTTCCAAAATAGACTTCCAGGAGGAACTACAGTGGAAGGTGGATTTACAAAAATATCAACTCTGGGGGTTAGGATAAATGCATGGCACTCTTTTTAGATTTTCATGTGTAGTAAAAAAATGAAAACCATGTTTTATTTTCCTTCTACAATACAATCAGTAACTTAGTTAATTGTGTTTGTGACATAACAAAATGTAAGCAGAGTAAAAATGTCTATGTCCATATCCTTTCAACGAAACAGATTAGGAGTATCTTCTATTGGCAGTCACATGTACGTAGCAGGTCAAGTGATCAAGGTCGTGTGTGGGAGCTGTCAGTGCTAATTAAACATGCACACGATGTTCAAAGCCCATCACTCTCTTTAGCGATACAGTGTGTTAACATTAAACACTTTAGACATGTGGAGAAATGTCTTCTGTTGCATAGGCTCTTTATGTAAATTATTGTTATCATCATATTCTATTTTTATCCTATAACATCATCTGCATTCATTGAGGTTTGGGAAGGAAAGCTATATCTCATGTTGTTCATGTCTGCTGTTTAGTTTTTTTGAAAAGTTCAGCCCGAGTTGTCCTAACTTAATGAATATATTTATGTAAACACACAGCTGTACAACATGACAGTGCGGGTGTAAAAATTAAGCTGATAACCTGATCGCTCATTTCATAAAGAGCATGAAAATATCCTCTTGCTTTCAATGTACAGTTCTTTTTGTATTTATCTGTTTGAAAAAAAGCTAACATTAAAGCAACCTGTTTTTCTCTGCCTACACTCATGCTCGTTACCAGGCGCTGAATACATTGTGCTCTGGTTGCCATGGTGATGAGAGCCATGTACCTAGAGCGGGGAGCAAAATGATGCAGTGGGCAGGCTGTTGAGATAGGGTGCTGAGGCCTTTTGCTCACACTGTCTGAGAGACAAATATTTGGTCATATTTTGTTTTCCCCACGTATAAAAACATGGATTTCTGAAAGAGAATCACAGCACGCCTCCTACATTTGGAAGCTTTCTTAATATCTCTTTGTTTACATACACTGATCTTTAAAGGGAAAACAACTTTGTTTGACATTCATGAAGGTTTATGAATCTAGAGGTTTATTAAACCTAAGAAAAACATCTTGTTGTCTGGTGCTGACTGTTGTAGTTTTCACAGCTTTAATGTTTACTTGTTTGGTTGTACACTTACTGTTGAACTGAATTCAGTAAAAGCAGCAACTAAAGAGAAAATCCTACAGTGTATATGTTATTAGGCAGACATCAGGGTGTAGTGTACAAGAATTGATCAGTTATGTCAGGACTGTTATATCATCATACTCATCTCTATCATTTGGGTCAGGTATGGCATATCATATCCTGTAGTAACATACTAAATAAGCCCCACCTTTATTCCTAGCATGTCCGTAGGAAGCTCTTTTATTTTTTTGCAAGACATAATTCTGCAGTACTTATCATTGTAGAACCCAAGCTAAACTTCCCTACATGGAATATAAAGTATAATTTTAATCTAATCTGCAGCCCTAGAAAGACAAGGTCAAAGACAATCACTAATGTCTTTAGAGAAGCTAACAGGAAGAGATTCTGACTACTTGGGGGCCGGTTGTTGCATCTCATTTCTATGCACTGTCTGCAAGCTATATAAAGAATTTAACACAAGTTACCTTTTTTTAACAAGGATGGCTGCCCAGTTTGTTGCTTTGTGTATCAAAAAAATCTATCTATCCGTCAGTATTTATTTATGGGGTACTTTTACCAAAAAAATCAAAGGCAACAAAAAGTGCTGTACATGGAGGCTGGAGGCAGTAAAAACCAAAGGACAATAAATGTCAACAGTGTCATTAACAGAGAATATGTTGCTTTGTTGGAATGATGTTGGTATTTGAGTTAATGATGGTGTGAAAACACTAAAGACACACATACAAATACTAAGGAGATTGGATTCTATAATTGTAAGTGTTTAAACCAAGATCAGGTAGGTAAAAGGATGGATGAAAAGGTTAAATGAAGCTCAAATTCACATTTAATTCAAACAACTGGTTTAAACGTTTAAAAACTACAGCAATAAAACAAATTAATGACTGGTAAATACAATTTGGTCAAATTAGGAGTAAATTTTGAAATATGTCTTAATTTACTAAAAGCCAGTTTAATATATATGTATTAGTTTATTTTTTAATGAACTCTGTTGCCTTCATGTCCTCAGGAAGGCTGTTCTACCAACAAGAAAATTATCCCTCACCAGGACCTTCATTTCTTTCTCTGTGTGTTATCAGATGTCTTTTTTCAGAAGACCTGAGGGATTTTGATGGCTCATCAAAAATGTTAATCTGATGAATATGCTGTATAACATCTATAATGATTTTGTAGGTAATTAAAAGCACCTTAAAATTAGTTTTAAAATCTACAGGTAGCCAGTGACGAGACTTATTATGTGAGCTAATTTTGGAGTAGCTGTAATGGGGCTATACTACAGAAAGCAGAGGATCACGGTAATCCATTGGGCAAATGATAAAGCATGTAACAAAAACTTTCTGCACTGGACTGAGAGTAACGATCAAATTCTGGCATTGTTCTTTAGGTGATAGAATGTGTTCTTGGTAACATTTTAAATCTAAATTACAAAAACAAGGCCTGAATCAAATTAAACACCAATGTTTTTAATTTGATATAAAGGGGTAATTCCAAAAGATTGCAGTTTTACTGTATGTTCATCTGTCTGGAGGTCATTACCAATTACTAAAACCTCAGTTTCCAATGGTTTTAGCTAAAACAGCTTTGTGTAGCTTTGTGCTTGATAAATGTCAAAAAAGACCTCACCATATTGGAACAATATGAACAGTAAATTAAACAACTGGGGCATGAAGCCAGCACTATGGAGCATGTTTAAACAGGAAGAGTCTGTCTGTTTCTTCAGTTTTATGATGACATATTTGTTGCTCATGTTTATTATATTGCCCTGAGTTTCCTTTGGTGCCTTTCTGCAGGGCGCTCAACAGCAGCTAAATCTAGCATTTCATCTTAAAAACTATCTGTCTCCCACGCTCCGTCATATGACTGCAGTGTTTATCATTTTTATTCAGAAGTCATTCGCTGTTGGATCAACAAAGTGTGAAGATTAGGGGCAGATTCATTATCAGAGACAGTTACAGACTTTGTGGTAAAGCATTTAAGACTTGTAAACATTTACACTGGAAAAACGTCACATACGACGGAGATGCGATACACTTAAATCAAGAAAGGTTTAGAAGCTGTGACTTTTATTTAGCTATAAGCAATGCATATGTTGTACACCTATGGATTTACATGTTCATGTGGATACTCAGAACTGAGGTATTACAGTAAGAGCTTTAGCAAACACTTTGTCGATGACTGAAGGGTAGGAGAAGAATGTGTTTTTAAAATTTCTATTTACTGGGGAGTTCTGAGAGCCAGCTTTTAGATTTGTTTTCTGCTGAAAGAACATTAATTAAACAACAGCTACGATTTTGTCAGGTTGCTGGTTTTTTTATTTATTTATTTTTTGTTTTGGGGATGTTATGTAATAGAGCAACACAAAGTAGTGAATAATTCTGAAGTGATGGAAAAGGGATACATAGTTTTAAAAATATGTTTTACAAATGAAAATCTGAAGAATAGTATTCCTGCATTTTTGTTTTGCCTCCTCTCCTTGTGTTGCAATTGTAGATTGCAAGTCTTATGGGGTATGTCTCTTCCAGTTTTATACATCTACAGTCATAAAATTGGATCTAAATTTAAAATTGCCCCATTCTTCTTTTTTTAATAGCTCAAGCTCAGCCAGATTGGATGGAGAGCATCTATAGCATGAACATACGTTTTTAAGTTTGTTATAGAGTCCCAATTGGAAGTTGGTCTGGACTTCGCCTGAGCCATTCTAACACATTAATATGCTTTAATCTGAACTGTCACGTTGCAGCTCTGGTTTCAGCTCATTCATCTGTTGGAAGGTGAACGGCCGCCGTAATCTCAAGCCTGTTGCAGCCTCTCACAGGATTACCCTGTATTTAGTTACATTCATCTTCACATCAACTCTGACCAGCTGCTCTGTTGAAAAAAACATCCACACAGCATTATGCTGCCACCACCATGTTTTAACAGTGGGGATGGTGTGCTCAGTGTGATGTGCTTTGTTAGTTATCCACCAAGTAGCCTATAGGATATGTTTGCTGTGTCCCCTACATGACTCGTGGCAAACTGCAACCAAGAGTTGTTTCAGCTTTCTTTCAATAATAGCCTTCTAGTTGCTTGAGTTGTGGAGGGCACAACTAAAAGTTATCTTCAGATTGTCTACCTGAGTTGTAAATCTTAGCAGCTCCTCCAGAGTACCTGTGGGCCTATCGGCTGCTGGTAGGAGATTTTAGAAATTTTTAAAAGCAAACCCTTCTATTCAGCCTGGCTTTTAGTTGAATTTTATAGCTTTTTTATGTCTTATAGTGTATTATTTTATTTTTGCTTTTATAACTTTAAATACATTTAATTATGTCAGTCAGTCAGTCATTTTCTACCGCTTATTCCATAGTGGGTCGCGGGGAAGCTGGTGCCTATCTCCAGCAGTCTATGGGCGAGAGGCACATTTAATTATGTTTTATTTTTTATTGGTTTTTAAGCTTTAATAATTATTGGCAAGTACTATAATAGGTTTAAAAATATTGGGATTTTTTACCTTTTCTAGATTGTTTTGTAAATTATCTTTACTGTGTGGTCTTAACATTAGTGTTTTTCTGAATTTCATTCAACACATATACATACCTTCATCCATATACAATATACCAGTGTTTCTAGTGTTTGATTGATTGTGTTTTACTCTTTGCATTTTCACATGGTTGAATAGAGCTCTATGAGATGTCAAAGCATGAGAAATTTGTTTTAGAACATAACCCTGCTTTAGACTTCTCCACAATCTTCTCCCTGACCTGTCAGCTGTGTTCATTGGTTTTCATGATGGGGTTTAAGGACCTCTCTGTTCACTAAAGTTCTCTAACAAACATCTGAATACATAAAATATATAATATAATAGATATAACATTTGTGGTTTTATTGTGACAAAATGTGTTCAATTGGTAAATATACCTTTGTAAGGAAGTGTAGGTCCTAAATAGGTAGGTCCTAAAGCTTTCAGCTTTTAACTTTGTTTTCTCTTTTCTCTTCCTAGAAGCTACACCTGGCCTGACTCTGTGTCTACCTGTGACCTTTCTGGAGGGGGGAATCGCCGGCTTCTGCTGGAAAAATTTAATGCTCACCCTCTACCGATGTCCACAGGCCCTGTCTTTTGTGTTTAACCCTTTCTCTCTCCTAGACATGCTACTGACTGAGCTTTTACTGAAACTAACTCTATGTCTCTCTAGACCTAACTTGAAAACGGGCTCAATTTTTCTTTCCTTCTTTCTAGGTGAAACGACAAAGGGGGCTACATCCTTTAAACATTTATTTTTTCCTTTCCCCATAGAAAGTATCCGGGATCAGCCCCTTCTTTGTTCTCTTTGTGTCTCTGCTCTTTTTCTCTCTAACCCCCAGTCGGTCGGGGGCAGAGGGCCGCTCACACTGAGCCGGGTTCTGCTGAGGTTTTTTCCTGTTAAAAGGGAGTTTTTTTCTCCACTGTCGCTACATGCTGCTCAGTATAGGGTTGCTGCAAATCAAAGCCAGTGCTGTCCACTTCCTACATGTTCATCCGGGGGAGTGAATGCTGCAAGTACTGACTGGATGCAATTTTGCTGGGTTTCCTTTTAAAGGGAAAAAATTTTTATCCAAAAATGAATAAAAAACTGAATCTGGACTGGCACTTTTTTTCAATGAATTTGGTTAATTGTAATGTTTTGACCTGACTTTTGTGAAGTGCCTTGAGACGACTGTGTTGTGAAATTTGGGGCTATATAAAAAACTGAATTTAAATTTAATTGGGAAATTTAAATAAAGGTGCTGATAGAGATAGAAGAAAGCAAAACTTTTTTTTTTCAGTGAACCACAATACATTTATTTTGACATTATTACTTTTGTTTACAAGAAAAAAAGAAGTGGATTGTCTTCAGGGTCTTTGTGCTAAAGGAAAGCTCACAAGTTTGAAATTGTGTATCAAATTGAAAATCAGGTTCATTTATCCCTAATTTTCTTTTGGTGACAACCATCATTTGGCTTTGAACATTTCTCACCTTTACTGCCGTGTTTTTAGCATGTAAAGTATCAAGTCAACTTTTCTAAAGCAATAAAGAGGAATAGGTGCACAGGTACTTTATTATTGTGCAAAGTGTTCTTGCCAAAAATCCTTTTGTTCACTATAACTGAATGTTTAAAGTAAAACTTTTTTTTTTTAGTCTAAAAAGACTTAATGTTAAAGTTACTTGGATTAAATTTTAGATTACAATTCCCTTTTCCCTTTCGTTTAGTGCTTATATTTTATTATGCCAAATCAAAACAAATAATCTCAGAGCAAAATACAGAAAACGTCTTTAAATGGAAAATTAGGCAATTCCTTTTGTGTTCAAATATCTTCTGTCGTCTCTCTTAGCATGACTTATTTGTTGTTTCTGTTGCTCAGGAGTACCATGCACAACTAGAGGAGATGCGAGTTTCCATTAGACAGCTGGAAGAGGACCTGTCTGCCGCCCGTCGCCGCAGCGATCTGTATGAAGCTGAGCTGAAGGAGTCTCGACAAGCCAATGAGGAGCTGAAGAGGAAGGCTGCAGACTATCAGCACAGGATCCAGAAGGTCTTCACCATTCCTAAAGCTGTTAGTGATTCAGAAGTGGAAACAGAGGTTGCAGGCTTTTTGACATGTAGATTGGGAAAATATTATAATTAATGGAAATTGCAATGAGAAGAAATTGTGGTCATTTTTATTTTAGCACCTATCATAACCCTTCCTCTATCATCACAGGCCAAAGAGCAGGGCAAAGCAGAGGTAGAGGAGATGGTCACCAAACTGGAAAAGGTAGATAAAGAAGTTGCCACAGTTGTGATAAAACTATCTGTTGTATTTGGTAAATAATAAAAATTTACTCTATAGAGGCTTTATGAAGGATAAGAGAATCTTTTCTTTGACAAATGTCTGCTTTTGTCTTAGGCTGGTGCTGAGCAGCAGGTGAAGATCCAGGACCTACAAGAGAAGCTTGCAAAGGTAGAACATTTTGCTTAAAGGAAAAATGAATAATTTATATGAGCCTGTCGTTCCAAATGCAGGAGACAGACATTTTACAATTTCAGATGGGTCATTATATTTGCTCTTCACCTTTCCTGACCTCATTCATTCTTGGGCTGTCTCTCCTGGAACCTGTTTCTTATTCAATGTCTGCTCAGATAACAATTAAGTTGTCTTTCCTAAATTACAGAATAGCAAGGTCCTCTTTAAATGTGCCAAATTAGATCCTTTCATCCATACTACCTTTTATGTAGAAATTAATATTTAAAAATGTCTCTCATTTTGTTAAAAATAAAAGATGCTCTGCTACAGGAGAAGCTGACTGTGCCCACATTGAGGATACATGCAAAGTATTATTACTTTTTTCATATATGCCTAAAGACAATCCAGTGCAACTAATTGCCTTCAGAAATTAGTAAACAAAGTCCACTAGTGTCTCACTTAATCTCAAATAAGCACTCCAGCTGTTCTGTGAAGGTCTCAGAGGTTTGTCAGAGAACATTAGAGAACAAACAGTATCATTAAAGACCAAGGAACACAGCAGACAGGTCAGGGAGAAGGTTATGGAAACTTTTAAATCAGGTCGGGTTTTAAAACATTCTCCCAAGCTTTGAACATCTAGTAGTGAACAGGTTCAATCAATCATCTAAAAATGGAAAGAGTATGACGCAACTGCAAACCTACCAAAACATGGCTGTCCGCTTAAACTAATGAAGGAGACCAAGGAGAGCTTTAATGAAAAGGTTCATGATTACTCTGAAGGAGCTGCAGAGATGTCAGCTGTTGAGAGGACAACTATTAGGTGTGTGGAAGAGAGGTAACATAAAAGCCATTTGTTGAAAGAGAGTCTGGCTTGTAGTTTGTGATAAGTCATGACGGAGACACAGCAAACGTGAGAGGGAAGGTGCTCTGGTCACATGAGACCAAAATGGAACATTTTGGCTATAGGCAAGTATTGTGTGGTGGAAAATCAACATTTCGCATCACCCTAAACACATCATCCCAATGCTGACCCATGGTGGTGGCAGGATCATGGTGTGTAAGTGCCTTGTCTTCAGCAGGAACAGGAAAGTTGGTCAGAGTTCAATGGGAAGATAGATACACCTAGATGCAACAACCTTAGATATACATTCAGAGCTACTTTGGAATGGTTTAGATCAAATCTAATTCATATGTCACCTAAAACCCCAATAAAACACACTGAAGTTTGAGGCTGTCATGTCACAAAGTATAAAAATGTTTAAGGGGTGTGAATACTTTTGTAAGGTACTGTAGATCTGACTCAGGACAAAGAGGCTTATTAAATAATCAGCATATGACAGTTCACTTGTGTAATGACTTTATGTCTGCCGTGCCCAATGGAGGGCTTATTACTTTCCAAAAGAGCTGGTTGATGGTTATTGACTTTGTCAAATCATATTCTAAATGGAAGAATCCTCCTGTTGCTACTGGGTCCACAGTCCACCTAACTGACTGATCTGATGAGGCGTAATACAGCCTTAGTTTTAACTTTATTATCAGTGTTTAAATGTTTCTTTCTTGGGTATGAATGTGAACTAAAATTTAGTGGTTTTGTATCTGGATGAGAATTATATATTATATATTAAATAATCTAAAGTTAGTGTTCAAAAGGGCCAATATAGAAACAATAGTGGGTGGTTCTTTACTTTTTCAGACATCAAAGGCCAGTGCTGAGGCGACAGACCATCTTCAGGGTATGAAAATGGCCAAAGAGCGCCTGGAGCGGGACCTAGACAGGTTGCAGAATAAGGAGGACTCCAGTGACAGCCTGCGCAGACGCCTCCGTGAGACCGAGGTACGTCTCTGCTGCACTTTTCTGTCTGGATTTATGATGGAATCATTCATTACTTTACAGCATTTAAAAGAAACTCTAAAAGTGTTGCATAAACAAATCTGCTGGAAGATGCTGCAAAGCACAAAGAGGCCATATGGTCCCAAGAAGCACCCCCCTGAGGAACATTTGTGCTGTGACTACATGGTAGCATGTCAAAAGTCTCTTTGTGTTTGAACAAGTGTTTGTAATTCCTCATCAGTGGACCCAATTAGCTGAACCATTTTATAGTCAAATGGTCAAAAAATAAATCAACATGGTGGCCTAATCATTTTAATCTCCCCCAGTTTAACACCATTTTCTTAGAAAATCTTTGTTTGATACAGCACAAACAGAATTTGCAAAAATATCCACATTGAAAATTATTTTTAAACATTTGTTTTTCTTAGCAAAACTATGTTGGATTGGAACAGAAGTAAAAATGCTGCAGAAAACTAGATTTTGGCAAGTTATTTGTTAGTGTAGTTGGGCCCCAAGTCTGAAATATTATGGAATTTAGAAACAGGAAAAACTGTAGAAACCTACAATATATATAATAATCATCATGACATCAACAAACTGTTAAGATCATTTGAAACGCTCAGGCACAGGGCTCCATGACGGTGTCCCAGGACATCCAATTAAAATGGATCTCACTCATGTTGGAGTTTTCGGTTTTTGTGTGTCCACAGATCTATGTGAGGTGGTCACTCTGAGGTTTTGCAGCCTGAAATAGTTTTTTTCTGCTTATTAGTCTCATTGTGATACTTCTCAAAAAGCTCAGGAGGCTGTCATAATGCTCTGTGTACAGTCTGAAGTAAATGATAAAAAGAGGGAGCTGCTGAATGTATCTAAACTCTTAAAACTTCAAGAACATTATGGACCCACTTACTGCTATGTGTGGCTTGTTTCTTCTCCTCCTCTCTCCCCTCAGTGAATGCAATGCTTGACTTTTTTTACATGCTGAATTCAAGCTGCAGCAGTGATATACAGCTTCTTCCTGGAATAACTCTGGTTCTCCCAGCAACCAAGACTGAACTTATTCACAGTTTATATGTGTCCCCTCTTATTTCTCACTCTGCTTCCTGTCTCCAGCTGCAAGCACTGCCTGAGTCTCTTCCTGTCTAAAGGGCCCTTCAGTAAATAACAGAGGTCAATGGAAGAGTCGATGGATAAATGTAATAACAAGTTCATATTAACAGAACCTTTAGGTTCTCTTTTAATATATAAGATCACCTGCAAATGAGCTCAATGAAGACACTCTGAGAAACCTGGTATAACGAGATATTACTGCTGCTGTGGTGTGTCCCTCATAAGGCAAGTAGGTACCAGCGCTCCAGTCACGCAATCCTTAAAGAGGGTATCTTGCCACGAAATGCCTTTCACTGCACCTGCGTGAGGATAACCAAAATCCAAAAAGTTCTTTTTTGCCCCATTCATTTCTTTAACATAGGGTTGTGTTTCTACCGGTTAAGTAAAACATTCGATTAAGTTTTTCTTTATTTAATTTTTTTAATCTCTTAGGATGGAAGGAAGACTCTTGAGAACCAAGTGAGAAGGCTGGAGATTGTTGAGCGCCGGGAGACTAAACTAAAAGATGAGCTTCAGAGCAAGGCTCAGCAGATTCAGCAGATGGCAGAAAAGATTCTGGTAACCCACCTGTAATCTCTTGTGTACTTCTAGAGGAGTCAGAAAAGCCACAAGAGAAATAAAGCTGATCAGAGACGGTTACTTAACAATTTGAGTAAAGAGAACAAATCAGAACTGGCCTTTGCAGTAGTAAAGCTTTGCAGTTTGTAAAGCTCTAACCTGCAAATTTTTGTCTATTTGTGATTTCTCCTTAGAAAGTATAAGTAACATACAAAAAGTTCTACTCTCGGCATGTTGTCTTAACAATCAAATGTTTATAGTAACATAAAACACATTACCCGAGAAAAGCCTGAGGTTATAGAGTTGTTTTCTCTGCATGACTGAGAACCTTCAAATACAGTAAAAATCCCGCAGGTTCTTGGTGCAGTCTTTGATTAAAACTCAACAAAAACAAATCACAGTGTATCTCATTTACTGCTTTACAAGACCGATAAATGCTCTTGCTTTTTTCTTCTTTTTTCTATGCACACCTAAAAATTTAAGATATTAAAAAATAATTTAAAGGAAGTTCTCATTAACTGTCATGTATTAGATTGTTAAATTATTCATTTATTTATTAAAGCTTTGCAGGTGCCTTAAGCAACCTTTCTTGTGGCAGTTATTAGTTAGTTGTTATTTTTTATATCGTCTGTCTGTGAGAGAGAGCAGTTTGTGTAACACATCTCTGCAGTTTAACCGTATTTTATTAAGATTTCTAAACAGAGAATATTAATAAAGAGTGGGCATTTTAACATTTAGCAGCATTCAAATAGTTAGATTAACCGAATTAGCCTGGTTAACAAACTGTAAGCAACAGTCTCTGTGAGCATTTCCTGTATAAGAAGTAAACCCTAACCTTGATTGTGGGTTTTCTTTCTTGAAGCGTCTTACAGTTTTTGTGCTTCCCCACACTTCATTTTTAAATGTACCACAGAAACTTAAAGTTAAACTCTTTTTCCGAGGTCACAACTTCCACACCAAAGTGCTAACAGGTTGTTAGCAACCTGTTAGCACTTCGGTATGGTGCATTCACTAATCAAGAAAAAAGATCGGATTAGTAGTTTAAACCTGATCAGGGCTAGTCAATAATAAAATTTTCCAGTCACCACCTGATTTCTCACTACATCTCTAGCTACAGTTAGTCTATCTGTGTTCTTCATAAGTCCAATAAGGAATCCCTGAAAAAGAAAAGATAAGGGGTTGAAGTCCATTTTGATGAAGATTTGTTTTATGAACTTCCTCCCTTCTCTCCTGTGACAAACTGAGACTCCTGCTTTTTCCAGCATACAGTTATGAATAATACCCCTTCCCGTCAACAATACTTTATGAAAGCTGGTGCCAAAGGCATTGCACAAACAACTGTACATGTTCCTTTTGAAAGATGATCTCCTACAGATCCCCAGATTCATAATACATTCACAGCACAGGTAGGGCTAAAGATTTTTTTACTATAATCACATTTCAGTTTACAGAATATTTCCAACAACAATTAAAAGCTGCCTCAATTAAACAGTCTGAATGTGGCTGTACAAGGCATGGCCTCTGATCACCACTTGTTTGTATTTTTGTTTAGGAGTTGGAGGAGAATCTGCGAGAGACCCAGTCAACAGCCCAACGGCTAGAAACCCATCTGAAACAAAAGGAAAAGCTCTACGAAGACAAAATAAAGGTTTGGTTACCAAATACACACAAATAATACCCCATAGGTATATCATAACTAACTTTTAGGATGTGCTAAGGGTGTCAAAGGGCCAGTGAGAAGTTTACTCAGTATCAGCATTATCATGTAATATTATTTTGGCCTTTTAATGATGCATTTGAGATGTTTTTATAGGGTGGAATTAGGCATCATCGTGAAAAATTTGATATCATGATAAGAATTTGGATTTATCCTAACAATGATAAATTCCCATTAATGATGTCTGAAAAACTCCAAAAACTGGCTGTTTGTCGCAATGGTTATTTTTTACTATTTTCTCCACTTTTCCACTATTGGCATCAATAAATATCAATACATTTGTAGATGTAATTAAATGCATTTACTGTGTGAAGTTCAGTGCTAAAATCACACGTTATTATGTCCCTGGCGTCCTGAAGAAGCCTCTTTCAAAACTGACACGTTTTTTTAATAGCAGCATTTGTGTTTGTGGGCTATGACTGTCATGATTTGCCTGTGTTAGGTTTTTGAGTTTCCTTGTCTGTTTCTCTGCAGCTCCCTGTTTATGTTCTTTTTCGTCTCTATTTTAGTTCATTCATTATAGATTATAGGTTCATGGTTCATTTTTGTGCTTAGATATTTCTGTTACTTCCTTAGACTTCTCTGTGTTCCCGCTCATCTCTGTCATTTAGCCTCCCTTCAGTTGCTCTGCATTCTTCGTGCCACCAGCTCAGCTCTACGTTTCATCTGATTATCTCTTGTTCATTGGTCGTTTCTCCACTGTACCTCTGTATTTATATTCTCTAGTTTTCGTTGCTTGCTTCTCGATCATTTTTGGTTACTTGCTCCATGTCCATTGTCTAGATGACATTGTTTATCATGCCCAGCTTGTCTGTTTTGACTGCCCTATCCGTCCTCGTCTCATCGTTTTTGCTCCGTGTCCTGATTCACTCCTCTGTAAATTATCAGCTCAGATATTATAGACTTTAGTCACCATGTGGCTCCAACACTCCTGTTTGCATGTTGGTCCTACAAAACCCCAGCCTAATGTGACAATAACTGCAGTGACATCCAAACAGTAGCTAAAAAAGACAGAAAAGATGTTATAGATACTTTTTTATTGTCACTTTTATTGGTATCACAATATATACCACAAAATAGCTTGATGAAATTGTAGTTCATGTCGCCTACCTCTATGTGGAATGATCATACAGCATACAGTATCAATGACATTTAAAAAGTACAATTGCATAGAAAAGTTTAAATTTATTTTGCATTTTCTCTGATCCTTACAGAATCATAATTCTACACACAGATTCATTAATATTTTTAAAAGGGTCCTTTATTTAGTTGTAAAAAAACCACATGCTTCTGTTAATAAGAGCTAGTTTAATTATGACAGGATGTTTGACAATTCTGTTTAGCAGAATTGGTAGAGTTCATTTGTTGCACTGATTGCTATCCTTGCACAGACCTGGCTTTCAAGCGTGGTCCATAAATTTTCAGTGGTGTCGACACTGGCTGCTTTCCAGAAGTACAGTCTTCTTTATCCATTTCAAGAGCCAGTTTAGTTTTGTATTTCTTTGTCCTTCTGAAATATCCAGTTGTGTCGTAGATTCAACTTTCTAGCTATTCATATGAGCTATTGTTGAAGCATTTGTAGGTACTCCTGCATCTCATAATTCCACCCACTTTGTACAATGCATCAGTGCCACTGGCAATGAAACATACGCATGGCATGATGCTACCACCACCATGCTTGACAGCTAGTACAATTTTCTTTGATTTGAAAGCCTCACCTTTGCTTCTTCAGACACATTTCCCATCAGTGTGGCATATTGCTGAATCATTGTCTCATCTGATCACTTAACCTTTCTCTAGAAAGCATCTGGCCTGTCCATTTAGGCAGCTGCAGATTTTATTAATTCAATTCAATTTAGTTTATTTATATAGCACCAATTCCCAATAAATTCATCTGCAGGCACAAAAACAGTTAATTTAATCCAATCTTACAGAAAGATTTCAAGTCAAGTACATACATTCCAAATTGAGTCTAGTCATCAAACAATGCAGTCAAGTTCAGTTTATTATTCATATCGGTAAAATAATTTTCTATATAAGGAAACCCAGCAGGTTGCGTTGAGTCACTGACTTGCAGCATTCACTCTTCCTGAGCATGCATGTAGCGATGGTGGAGAGGAACTCCCCCTTAACAGGAAGAAACCTCCAACAGAAACAGGCTCACAGTGAGAGGCCATCTTTCATGGTCGACTGGAGGTTTTATAAAAACAGAGCATATTCATAAAAAAAGAAACACAAAACCACTGATTCAGGAGTGGATTGCATGTTAAATAAAGTTAAAAAGAAACCGCAGTAGTAGCTCCTTTAGTGATTCCATCTAGGAGAGAAGCACAGCTAATACCACTATTCCACACAGCCCACAAATAATACAAATCAGCAAGAATTACTGAATTTTAGGATTCTTAGTTGTATCGGAACAAGTTTCTGAATTTGTAAATGATTTGCATTTTATTCTTAGTCAGTTCTTGCAATTCTTGAGCGTCCTGGAAATTGTGCCAAACATTTTGAGCTGTTGGTGCAGAACTCCCAAATCAAAACAATCTCAGTTCCTAGTTCATTCTTAGTTATCTTAACCAATTCCGAATTGATTCTTAGGTATTCCTATGTGTTCTTAACTCAATCAAGGATTCATGAAGCATTGTCTTGACCATTTAGGGCCATTGCATCCCAAAGTGCCCAAATCTATCTTCTGCCCTTGGAGAGTAAAAAAAAGAAATAAGAAAAAGAAATAATAAAAAGAAATACAAAAATATAAAAAATACATAATAAAAACCTGGACAATACATAAGAAATTTAAAACAAAGTAAAAGGTTTTTTTTTTCTTGTTATATTTTATTGGCAAAACCAATCACCTCACTAACATTTACTCCTGCTGGTGTGAGGATCTGCCATTTTGGGTTTTGTGTTTGTTTACTTTCTCAGTTAGATGTTTCTATTCCTTTGGGTTTAGTAGTTATGTTTGTTTATTCCTTCTGTCATCCTGATAGTTTTGTTCTCTCTCCTGCCCCCTAGTTTTAGTAGTTCTTTCTCCCCTCGCCTATAGTTCCCTTGGTGGTTGCTTTCTCATTTATTTATTACTTAGGATGGTTTTCTCCTCTGATTATTATTAGTACAGTTGTTCTTGCTTCTCTGGGTTTTCTAGTTTAGTTTCTCGCTTAGTGTTTCTGTGCTTGTTTACTGTTATGTTATTTATTCTTGCTGCGTTCTTCTGGTTTATTAGTTCCTTTTTCCCCTCTGGCCTTAGACCCCTTTTGTTGTTATTTACCCAGTTGCTTGTTACCCTTAAGATTAGTTGTTCTTTCCCAGCCCAGCTCTTTAGTATAGTTTCTCTTGTCCCTTCTTTGTCTAATTAGTGTTCCTTCCAGATTTAGCCTTGTGTTTTATGTTTAGGTTTCCTTTCCCTAGAGTTCTCTTTAGTTTAGTTTTCCCCTCCTGTCTCTGCGTTCTCTAGCTCCCGTTTCCATAGTAACGTATTCCCTCAGTTCCCTGCAGCCTGGTCCACACCTGTTTCATGTTTCCTCTGATTACCTGCCTCCCTGTCTCATTGGTCCATACTCCACTTCCCTCATCTTATAAGCTCTCTAGTTTTCATTGTTCCCCGCTGCTTCCTTACATTATCAACCCTTGTTATCTTCCCGAGTTTCTCCTTGTGGTTTGTTTTCTGTTTTGCCTCCTGAACTTGTGCTTTTGGATAACCTGCCTGTATTCTGCCTGGCTGCCTTCTGTAAGTCTACCTTCAGTTTCATTATTAAACTTCATCTACTCACCATGCGGGCTCCTCGCCATGATCTGCATCTTGGTCCTGCCACCAAACCCACAACACTGACAGCTGGTCCCTCATTACTTAATATATCTTGATGAAAAATCCCAAGAATTGTCAACAATAGTAACAAATTCAAATTCAATTGTACTGGATTCTTAGATGCTTTCGGCATATTGTCAACTGATTCCTAATGTTCGTGCAATATTCTTAATAGAGTTTTGTAAATCATCCTGAATTCTTAACAATATTCATGCAAATAAAGCCGAACCTCACAATTTATCTTTATCTATTGTATAACTAAATCTTAGTGCGTCATAGATTAGACCTGAATATTTTCACAATCCCAAGAATCCTCACAAATCCTTAAATTTAGCAATTATTGGCGATTCGTATTATTCGTGGTCTGTGTGAAATGGCAGGTTGAGAAGATAAGCTCTGAGCCAGTTTTCTAGTCTATAGGATGAAAGAGACCACACCCAGTTGGTCACAGTAAAGCTAATCAATAGCTATGTCTAGGGGATAGACAGGGTTAAACACTGAAAGACAGGGCCAAGTGTACCCACTATAAAGGAGAACATGAAGTTATTGGCAACAATAGATCAGCCAATCACAGCTAAACAGAATGCCAGGCCTGATGTAGCTTCTATGAAGGAAATTATAAACAGAGAGGCTAAAGTTAGAGGTTAAAATGTGTGGATTTCAGAGGGGCTTCTTTTTTGGTCAGGCCATTCTCAGTCCAGATTAGTGTAAAACTGGCTTCAATGCAGACAGTGACAGTGGTGTTCCAGAATGTTCCAGTTTATGATAGACTTGAGCCTTGGTGGTTCCTGAGTTTTCTTGAACAACCTAACAATTGTTCTTTTATCTGATGGTGACACTTTGGGTCATATACTGTAGTTGATACTTGGACATATTGGGCATTCCAACAGAACAATGATCCCAAACAAACATCAGAACTGGTTTTGGAGTAGATCAATCTGCCTAACATTAGGCTTTTGGAATGGCCCCGACACCAGGCTTATGATAAGTGTATGGACTATGCTTAAAGGTGTCGGTCCCAGGAGAGCAAACAATTTTCATAGACTATATAATTTCTCATAAGATCAGCTAGAATTATGCAGGAAGAATGCTGATGGTCTCAATATTGGTAAGGGTCTTTGTGCATAGTTGGGCCTAGTAATATAATTTGGAATCCATGCATTAGAGAAAATTCACAGCAAATTTCACAACCTATTAACCCTATTTTAGTTTTTAAAAATTCCAAAATAATAACGGAACAGTTCAAATCATGGCAATGATGAATGTATGCAAACCTCTCACTGGCACTGTATATTTGGTGACCATGTTTTGGCTCGGTCAGCTGTGGGTATGCTTTATGCTTGACAAAACTACACTATGTCATCTTCACACCATTCTCTGTCCCGTTAAGTGACATCCTGGTTGTGGTTCTGTGGGCTGGCTGGCATTGAACAGGTGCTGGAGGCTCAGATGAAGGCGGACATGGCTGATAAGGAGATGCTGGAGTCCAGTCAGAGCAAATATGAGGAGGAGGTGCGGGAGAAGTGCACCATCATCAGTGAACAGAAGGCGGTAAGAACTGACCAGCTTGGCAACGACGCTGTTCTCAGGTTTTTTTAACATTGATCATACTGACACAGATTTTACATTTGGAAAAATCTTCTTGTTAAGCACAAAAAGAAGCCTCAGTCAAATCAGACCTAAATGCAACATGTGGAGGACTTACTAAATATCTATTATCTATTTAGTATCCATGTTACTGTGTCCTGTTTTTCTGTTCAGACCATTAATGCAATGGACTCAAAGATGAACAGCCTGGAGCAGAGAATTGCAGAGCTGTCAGAGGCCAATAAACTGGCAGCTAACAGCAGTATCTACACTCAGAAGAACATGTAAGAACTTTCATAAAAAACATGGTTTTCACTTAAACTACTTGATATCTTCAAGATCTTCCTTTATCAAAGTGTTGGCCATAGAGTGGCCTATGTGAAGAATGCTTGTGCACAATCATTTATAAATCATTTGTAGAAGGTACTGTAACAAATTTAGATTGTCCCACTTCTGCATACCCTTCTATTGAGGCTGTTGCTCAGATCTATGTATGATCTGTTCAGGAAAGCTCAAGAAGAGATGATCTCTGAGCTTCGCCAGCAGAAGTTTTACCTGGAGTCTCAGGCTGGAAAGTTGGAAGCCCAGAATGCCAAACTGGAAGAGCATCTCGAGAAAATGAGTCAGCAGGAGCAAAGCAATAAGAGCCGCGTGCTGGAGCTGGAAACTCGGCTCAGAGAGGTGAGAAGATATTCAGGGGGAGTAAAATGTGAAGCAGACTTTTTTCTGTTGATATGTAGATGTAGGGTTCAACTTTCTCTCTGTTTCTTTCAGGCTTATCGTTTATTTATTTTTACCCTATACATTTTACAGTTTCATACTAGGTGCTATTTAGCATCTGGTGTACAGCTGTTGCAGTAAATTTAACCCATGAAAAGAGCCCATGAGAGCTGGTTTGTAGTAATTCAGGAAATGAGCTCAATTAGCAAGAAATCATTAAAAACATTTTCACAATTTCCAGTTTTGGTCCTCTTATGGTTTTTACAATGTTGGAGCAAGGCCAAAAGGGCAATATTTTAGAGATCTGACCAATCTGACTTTGTGGCTCATCTGATCACTGGTTATGTAAAGCTCTAACCTGCCATTTCCCATTTTAGCCAAATCAGATTTTTTATTATTAACCACTGATCATTACCTATTTATATTAAGAGCAGAGTGATGTCATTCAAAGAGTACATTTGGGGTTTTACTATTATTTTAAAGCTAAGACCAGATTATTAAAATAACAGAGACAAACATAATCATGGAATTTTAGCAGTTAGCACAGCTAGCATTACTAAGACGTCAGGCTCTGTGTTGATTTTCTGGAAAATAGAAATTCTTTCCCAAACTCTGAAATTTTCAAGATAATTCCTACACTTCCAAATTCAGTCCAAAGAATAAGACTGAGCAAGTTACTGCTGTAACATGTGCAGCCTTCCAGCTAACTACTGAAGTCTAAGTCCCTGTAGCGGTGTCAAAGTACCCCCAACATTCAGTATCTCTGTTGAAAATCCAGTTGTTCTTCCCCAGAGTTCATTTTCAAACTGCTTTGCTGATACTAAATAGATAACTTTAAGTGTTCCCTTAGTAACGTCTGAATCCTAGAGTGTTGTCAGCAAAATGTATTGATGTGTTCAAGACTGTAAAAAATATAAGATTTCTGAGTCTCTTATTGGCCATTACTGATTAGGGCCAGTCAAGCTTAGCGTGTTAATTCCATTCATCAGCAGATCTTTTGGTGCACCTCAAACTTTTCAGTCATATTTGAAACACTTGTAACAGTAAAGAGCTGTTAAGGAATTGAAGAAAGTTAGTTTTCTTAGATAGCCAGTTGTATTACTGTCTCATCACTGTGGTAAGCTCTGTCAGGGCAACATGCTTCTGACTGCACCATGAAACGAGAGGATTCTGTGTGTTCCTCCCTCTCATAAATCGCCCTTTCCTGTCTTCCTGTGTAGATTGGACTGGAGCATGAGGAGCAAAAGCTGGAAATTAAGCGTCAGGTGACAGAGTTGACCCTGTCGCTGCAAGAGCGCGAAGCTCAAATTAGTAACTTTCAGGCAGCTCGCCATGCTCTGGAAAACCAACTACGGCAGGCCAAGACTGAGCTGGAGGAGACCACAGCAGAGGCTGAGGAGGAGATCACAGTTCTCAGGGTAAGAAATGTGGAAAGGTAAAGAAGCATTTTTTACACTCTTTGGTGTAATGTCATTTTGGCAGTGATGTCTCCCTGTCTCCCTTGCCATGTCTTGTAGGCACACCGAGATGAGATACAACGCAAGTATGATGCCTTGAGAGACAGTTGTGCAGTAAGTTGCTCCTTTTTTATTTCTTCTGCTATTTTATTGTTTCTGGTAATTGACAGCTTTCTGCCCCTGAGCACCAGCTCAATCATCACAACCTAAATAGTCATGTTTCTGGCTGGGTGTCACTGCAGCTCTTGCGCTTGTTTTCCTCTTTTCTTCATAAGATACTGTTTTTCCTCTATGAAACCTTTTGAGAGCAATAAAACTAAGAGCAAACATTTAAATCATAATGATTACACAGGGATCTACATTCTTCAGGGTAATACAAAAACATTGAGGCTTTGGTAATTTGTTAATTGTTATTTCAAATACTATTCTAAAAGAGGAGGTACATTAACTCATGTTATTTGTTTCAATGGAATTATTGATTATAATAACAAGATTAACTGAAGGAATGATAGAGATGCGCTGATGAGTGATTTGTGATTAATTCCCCTTCTTAGTTTTTATAAAGCTTTGACCTGCCAATACCAATTTTAGCCAATTCGGATTTCTCTTTAAGATTTTTTATTTTTTTTGCAGCATTCCTGACGTGAGCAGTTATCAGTTTTTAATATTAGGAGCAGAAGCTAGGTCACACTATGTTTCTGAGTGTGCACGTTCAGTAAAAACAGGGTTTAACTATTATTTTCAAAACAACATGATCACAGAGTTGACATGTAAAACCGTCTTTAGCATATTATTCTAGTAATTGGCGTGATTACCTTTATTAAGTGTGAACTAACTATAAAGTCTCTGTGCGCATTCCATAGGAATATATATCTTACCTTTTCTCTGAAATTTCCGAAAGGCTGCCAACATTTCTAAATCCAGAACTTTTCACGACAGACAAAGGCTGAAACCTCAAAACCATAAAACAGAGTAGCTTTCCTGTAATATGTAAAGCCTTCCTGTTATCCCTCAAAGATACCTCTAACAGATGTACATCTCGAACACCTCTGTGGAAAAACAGTTTTCTTTTAAGAAACTTCTTTCATAGGTCTGCATGATATCAGGAAAAAGTCTCTTTCAATATTGCTTGTGAATATCCCTACCACTGTTTTTGCATCTTAGGTACTAAAAACATACATCCAGCGTGCATCAAGGGCTATGAAGTCTATCAAACAGGCCAAATATATTGTTGGAATACATTTGACTTGAAAGATGATATGCTACCGAATATTGCATCCAAACAGTCCTTTGAGCTTACGGTGTTACGCTCTCAGCAGCTCTGTTCTTAATTCAATTCAATTCAATTCAGTTTATTTATATAGCACCAATTCACAACACATGTCGTCTCAAGGCACTTCACAAAAGTCAGGTACATACATTCCAATTAATCTTAATCATTGAACAGTGCAGCCAGATTCTGTTATTTATTCAAATTGGATTAAAAGTTTTTCTATCTAAGGAAAGGAAACCCAGCAGATTGCATCCAGTCAGTGACTTGCAGCATTCACTCCTCCCGGATGAGCATGTAGAGACAGTGGACAGTCACTGGCGTTGACTTTGCAGCAATCCCTCATACTGAGCATGCATGTAGCGACAGTGGGAGAGGAAAAACTCCTTTTAACAGGAAGAAACCCTCCAGCAGAACCAGGCTCAGTGTGAGCGGCCATCTGCCATGACCGACTGGGGGTTAGAGAGAACAGAGCAGAGACTCAAAGAGAACAAAGAAGCACTGATCCAGGAGTACTTTCTATGGGAAGGAAAAGTAAATGTTAATGGATGTAGCTCCTTTAGTTGTTTCACCTAGAAAGAAGGAAAAGATAAACTCTGAGCCAGTTTTCAAGTTTAGAGTCTGAAGAGAGCACATAGAGTTAGTTACAGTAAAAGCTCATTCAGTAGCTATGTCTAGGAGAGAGAAAGGGTTCAACACTGAAAGACAGGGCCATGTGGATCATCGGTAGAGGGTGAGCATTAAGTTGTTGCCAGCAGAAGCTTGGAGGATTCCCCTCTCCAGAAAGGTGTTACAGGTAGACACAGAGTCAGGCCAGGTGTAGCTTCTAGGAAGAGAAAAGAGAGAGAACAAAGTTAAAAGCTGAAATAACAGCAAATAATACAAAATTGAAGAGTAGTGTGAGAAAGTAGCGAAGAGGGTGAAAGTGGTCATTATGTCCTCCAGCAGCCCTAAGCCTATAGCAGCATAACTACAGAGATAGCTCAGGATAACCTAAGCCACTCTAACTATAAGCTTTATCAAAAAGGACAAGTTTTAAACCTAGCCTTAAAAGTAGACAGTTTGTCCATCTAGAGCCCACTGATGGCCATTGTTATACTAAAAACCACAACGATTGGGATACCTCTCTCTGTCAGATTGACCATAACCATTGGAAAAGAGAGGGGGTCATACAGGGTAGCAGAAATGGAGGGTGTGTTTGCACCTCAACCATAACTAGCCGGTTTAGGCTAATCTGATCCACCCTTACTCATCAACAAGTGAGGAAAGAAGCGAGGTAAAAAAAAGGAAGATAGCCCTCAGGATAACATACCACTCTAACTATAAGCTTGAGTCCAAAAAGGAAAGTTTTAACCTAGCCTTAAAAGTAGATAGGTGTCGCCTCACGGGACTAAAACTGGGAGCTGAGTCCTACAGGAGAGGAGCCTGATAACTAAAGTACTGCCTCCCATTCTCTTCTCCAGAGACTCTAGGAACCACCAGTAAACCTGCCAGTCAGAAGAACAAGTGCTCTGTTGGAACGTGTGAACAATCCCGTTCCTCTGATGTATGATGGAGCTAAATCATTAAGGGCTTTATATGTGAGAAGGAGAATTTTAAATTCTATTCTGGATTTAACAGGGAGCCTAAGAAGGGAAGCTAAAGTAGGGGAAATATGATCTCTCTTTTTAATTCACATCTACATAGCACCTCAGTCTTTTTCTCATTCAACTTTAAAACGTTCAGAGCCATCCAGGCTTTTATATCATCCAGACAATAAATCAGACTTAGAAGAAGGAGAATTTGAGTCGTTTTTCTGTAGTGGGACATACTCTATGTCTGGGTATCATCTGTGTAACAGCCCTTCAGCAGGATTCTGCCACCATCATACACAGCATTTTTCAGTTTACAGAAGGCCTAAACCTTGATGCAGGGGTGTGCGAAGTTTAAACCCCTGCCCCTGTGCCCCAAATTGCCCCTGTGCCATTTGGGGCCCTTAAATTGATTTTGTGCAAATTAAGATAAGATAAAATGTTATTGTTCACTGAGGTGGAAATTTTCCTTTGACTCTCCGCACATAAAATAAAATAAGTTCACACAGTGAATTATTCAAATTCAATTCAAATTTGGTCTCTCAGAACAGGCAGTGATGGAGATGGACACCTCTTAACAGTTTTGAGGGTGGAAATTTTACTAGGGTTGCACTGATATGACAATTTGGACCAATGTTGATATATTAAAATTCCTTTTTTGCCCAATAACCAGAATTTTTTCCTTACCCTTTCAACACCGTAAAGAAAAGACCACACCGCTGACATTGCTTCTCTGCCCACAATTCTGCGTTGCATCGCTGTCACATGCACAAATAAATGCAACATGGCCAAACCTCTCCCCTACCCCTCCTGAAACACATACACAAATGGCAACATGATGAAATAAGCATTGGTTGTCAGTATTGACCCAGTTGTACTGATGGGACCAATACCAATATGTTAAAAAATGACTAACATATGCAGATACTGATGTTATTCCAGATGTATCTTGCATGCCTTTTTTCTGACAATTTAAAATTAACAGTTTTTCTCTAGGACCGCAAACCTCCAGTGGCTTGCATTGAAAAGCAAACTTAGTCCCATCCATTCATTAATCTCAGCTAAATACAGCGAGTTTTTAAAGCGGTGGATTATATCCCATTCTTGTTGCTGAGCAAAGACTAAACATTTGTTTGCCTTTCTTTAAATGAGGAATACCTGGAAGGCCTTTTTTATGTTTTGGATCTACAATGATTTACTGATCCCTTTTGCACATTATTCAGAATACTTTATGAATTTTATTAAAAATATTAAATTTTTAGTTTATTGTTGAACAGGTAAAAATAAAAAAAAACTGTAGATACATGTTTGCATTTTAATTGAAAATAATGGGGAAAGAAGTTTGGACAATAATGGCTCGCTGGTTGCTGGGCAATAATGCCAAACACACTTAGAATTTAGAGAGCAAAAAGCTTCCTAAATGGCCGTAGCGTCAGTTTGATTTGAAAATTGGTGGACTATGATCGAAAACTGGGTCTGGGCCAGAAACTACTGATTTAAAATGAACTCTACCAACTCTGAAGAAAGAAAAGTTGTCAAATATTCAACCAGAATTATGCCAGAAGCTTTTTGGCTACAAAAAGCATGTAGTCAAGGTACAGTTTCTTACAAGACTATTCAACAAATATCAGTGGTGCTGTATGTATATATTTGAACCTGTAGTATAATATTTGCCCTGTGGGGATTATGGAATATTCACAATAAATTCAAACTTGTGCAGTCCAGTCACTGGATTTGTTTAATTATTCCACCCAAAAGTCCAAATGCACAATTGAAAGCCCATTATTATTACTATAATTATTCCCATGTTTCTGTGTGGTTTTACAGATGAGAAGGAGGAGAAGCGGAGGGTAAAGAAATATTCGACTTTCATACAGAGTTTGCCAAAAATCTACAGGTCAACCCTTCAAGCCTTGCTACAACATCTCTACAGGTATGTGCACTCAAACATTATATGCATATTTTAATTTACAATTATTGTAGTGTGTATTTTCTACTGGAAATAGGACTAATGGCAACTAAAACTTTATGGTAAGTTGTTTTAAACAAGGGGATAGTGTGCAAAATATTCAAAAGAAATGGAGTCATTTCTTAACATAAGATAATTTCCCTGCAGAAACATATTACCTAGCCCATAAGGACCCTGTCTCTTATTTTGCACTGTTCAAGACATCTTTGTACTACTCTCTGCGGGGAAAAAAAGGTGTTTAGTCTTACTTAAAAACATAGGATCTTTCTAAATTTATTAGTGAGAGATTAATTTATTTGAAGACTTTTTACACATCTTTAACAAGGCTGCCGATAAATTGGCCTTTTATATGTATAAGAAGAAAATGGTAGCAAAACAGAATTTTATACAATGTTTTTACACTGGTCATTATTTTATTGTATACTTTATTTTATACTTTCCAAAGGTCTTTCAATGTTTTTCTTTTTTCTAGATAAATTCTGACCCTAGAGAATTGGAGATGCACGATCCTTTCAAAATATGACATTTTAAAACTATGTTTTTTTTTATGGTTGTCATAGACTCAAATAAAAATGGGAGCAAAATGTGTTTTTATGAAAGTCATCTGATACCAATGTGTTTTAAAGATTCAATTTAAAATGGCTAATAGTGTGTTATGTGTTTATAACACGGTGCAACCCTTCATTATTTAGATTTTTGTCCAAATTAAATACAGTATATGTTACTTTAAGTGTCTGAAAAGAAAAAAAGAATAGCATTCTTATGAAAATGGCCAGGGACTGGATTTGTCAACAACATACTATAAAAGTATAAAAATTCTTTAAAAAGCCTGAGTGATGGATCAAAGCCACTCTTCCTGCAGCTTTCGTTTCCATCCTGTCAAAATTGTACAAGCACTGCATTTGCGCCAGGATGTGTTCTTACATCTCCCCTTGAGAACGCACAACTTCCCTTTGTCTCTCAGCAACCATATGCACAATTTGGAGGTGTGTGCACTTCTTGGAGTGCTGCCATAATGATGCTGATATGCTGCCACCACATTACTGAATCACCACAGTCTCACCATGGAAGTTTTGTTTATAGACCTTTGATCTGAAGAAACTGTGTCCTTGGGTTAAAAACTCTGAATAAATTCCCTGTAGTGTGTACAATTTGCCCATATTTTCCATCTTGGACAGATTGTGTCTCACATTATTAAAAACACAGGCAATTAGCAAGCATGTTGCAGAACTCCTCAGTAAGACTGGCTCTGTTTAAAGATCGGTTGGAGTATTTTTTTTTTTTAATCCTTAAAGTTATTCCTCTCAGTTTTGTTTCTTGAATTTCTGAAATTTAGGTCCTCATTCAGTTCATAGCTTTAAATATACAGAATATTTAGCTTCATTATTAATCTTAACAGTGAGAAACAGCAGGTTGGTATTAATTAAAACAATACCAATTAGTTTTAAATAGACTAAACATCTGAACATTGGATACACAGTTTTAGAGAAAGCCAAATTCAGCGTAACAGCACAAAGCTGTTCTTCCACCTCTAATTGGATTAAGAGATGAACACACTGCTGTCCTCATGTCTTATTCACTGATGCTCACATCACACACCTCTCCCTCAGATACCTTGTTGTCACTTAACCATTAATTATATGGGGTTCTTCAAGAATCCCTAATTGGCCCGGTGCTGAGTTTGGCCCAAAGCACATTTTATTCAATTTTGTGTGTGCTGTGAAGATGTAAGCTGTTGGTGCTGAGCTTTCTGTGGCTGTGTGTTTGCATTTAGGTTGTTTTTTCTAAGCACTTTTCCTTTTTCCGCTTCAGGATTCAGCAGTGCTCGCACCTCAACGGAATGCCGAGTGAAAAAATAGCCGCCGTCTTCTCCTCCTGCCTGTTTCAGACTCAAGGACAGACTCCACAGGAAATAAGTGTGGTTCGTGACCTAATCAGCAACTATGTTGTGCTTTTTAGTGTAAGTCAAAAATGGGTTGTTATTCAATTACATTTTTTTGCAATTTTAAACAGTTTGTCCATCTAGAGCCCACTGATGGCCATTGTTATACTAAAATAAAACTGGTTTAGAGATCTCATCAAAGCTTCCAGAAAGCTGAGTTTTACTTGCTGATTTGATATGGGTCTTTCTCCTGGGAAGTTAGGTAACATCCGACTTTTCATTGCATAAACACGTTGCATAACTTGTTTAAAAAAAAATCCAGTATGTTAGCTGCTATTTTGCAATGTGCCCTATGTATCTACCAAGTGTATTCTCCACAGACAGCCTGCATACACTACATTTTTCCCCCAAAATAATGTATTTCTGTAAGAAACAGAAGCAGGTCAGCTGGAACAAAATACTGTTAATAAAATCAGACTCGAAAGATCTTTTTCATGACAACTTATGGCTTCATGGCTATACATGTTTGGATGAATTTTTGTTTCACAAATATATAACTTAAACAAAGAAGGGATAACAGAACAGCCCTACTTGTTTGTATTCCAGCTATTAATACTTTGCAAAATCTACCTTTGCCAAATGGACAGCTGTTAATTGTCTTCTATAACATTTGAGAAGATTTGACTTTACAGAGAGATAAATCCTTGATCCTCATTCCGCTTTGTACAATCTCTTCAACTCACCATGGATCCTCTCTTAGGCTCTCTTCTCTAGGATTTAGGTCTGAAACTGAGATGGCCAGTTAGTTTTGTGTGTGGCTAAAACCTTCATTCAGAGGTGGATCTGCTGGTGTTGTTTTGCATTACCCAAGTGAGCTGGAGCTTACGGTGATGGCTTGACATTCTCCTGCCCCTGTCAAGTAGCAGAATTTATGATTCTATTAATTAAGGCAAGTCGTTCAGGCCCTGAAGGAGCAAATCAGCCCTAGACTAGCGCTCTATAACTACCATGTTTGACTTTCAGTATGATCTTTTCATGAAATGCAGTTTGTTTTTAGACAAGCTAGAGTTATGACTTTATTTACACTTCAGCCATCTGGGGAGCAGAACTGTTGCTGCCACATCTCCAAAACGGGCTTGACTTTTTGCTGATGTGTAAGATGAGTGAGAGAGGGTTTGCAGGATCCCGCTTACCCTTGCTGAGCTGTGTGGCTTACGGGATACACAACACCGAGCAGCTGCTAATTCTCCTGTGGAGCTCCCCGATCTTTCTCTTGTTGAGATGTTACAGGAGAAGCATTTGCCCAAAATTGGTTTGAGACACTACAGTTTGCATGACAAATAGCCATTAAGCTCAGAGTGAATGCACTCGATGTGACATAAAAAGAACGGAGACGTCTCAGTAATTAAAGCTTCGGGTTTGTGCGGGATGTCGTCGGCAGGCTCTATTATCAGGTCCAAACACACACGATGAATTTAAAAGCCCCCCTCCCCTTCTGCCATCTTCTCCGCCATTTCTATGACTCTAACAAATCGAATTGTTCTTTGAAAATGATAATGAAGTTTAAGAAAAACAGAAGTTGGAAAAAGAAATGTAATTTCCCCAACACAGATCTTTATGAAAGCAGACTATTCACTTGGAGCTGAGCGGTATCAAACATTCACAGCCAACTTTTACTTCAGAAATGACTTTTAGAAGGCTTTACTAAATGACCTGCTTCTGCTGCTAAGTTTTAACTCCTTCTCTGGGTTAGACCTGGTCATCTGTTCTATATTTACTGTGCCTTGCGAAGGTTCACAACCCTTGAACTGTTTCATATTGTGTCACTCTTTTTGTTTGTTTTTTCCTGGGGAAGGGTATGGTTTCCTTTTAAGATTTTTTTTGAAAAACCACAAAACAAACTTGCAAAGTGTGTGCAATTGCATTCAGCCCCAAAAAGTCTCTTGTGGTATGTCTCAGTTTTTCTCAACTACCAAAGGAAATATTTGCCCAGCTCAGTCAGACTGGATGGAAAGTATCAGTTCTCAAGTCGTGTCTCAGTGTACCAATGGGATTTTTCACTGGACTTTGACTGGGCTATTCTAACACATGAGCATGTTTTTTTTTTTTAACCACTTCATTCTAGTGCCAACATAATCTTGAAGGTTGGTGCCAAGTCTTTTGGCTTCATCCGCTTTCTCATCAAGTGTTTCACAATGCAGATGGTGTGTTCAGGGTGATGTGCATTGTTCGTTTTTGCCGCAGTTTGTGTGTTGTAAACAGCAAAGTATCTTCTTTTGGTAGAGTGCTAACTAATGGTTCTCACGTCGAAGGATTCTTCCACCTGAGCTGTTGTTCTTTGCAGCTGCTCCAGAATTACTGTGGACCTCTTGGCTGCTTCCCTTGCAGTTGATGGATTGAACTGTACTCAGTGAGATATTCAATGATTTGGATAATGTTTTATAACATAACTCTGCTTTAAACTTCTCAACAGCTTTATTCCTGCTTTCCATGCTGTTCTTTGTCCTTCGAAATGCTTTACTTCTGTGACTGTCAAGGCACACCTGCATTTATGCTGAGAAAGCAAGCGGACTCTGTTTACTATTTACGTAGGTGTCTTCTGAAGGCAATTAGGTGTATTGGATTTTATTTCGGTGTGTGAGAATAAAAGGGGGGCTTATGACAAATGTACGCCACATTTTCCAACTTAGTCAAAGTCCAGAGTTCATTGTAAGAGATTTGCAAACCCTGTCTCATTTTGCCTTAGCTTCACACATATACACTACTTTGTATTGATGTATCACATTGAAATCCAAATAATGTGCAACCTCAGGCTGACTTCATGTTTCCAGAAAGCAAGTACAGGTGTCTTAAATGTGGGTTTTTTGGTATCCATTTGTGAGCTTTGATGGGTTTCTGTGTTGTCTCAAACAGGTCAATGAAGACCAGGTACAACAGATGGAGACAGAGAATAGCTTCATCACACGCTGGAATGAAAAGAAGGACTCAACAGTAAGCCGACCCACACAGCCCTGATAGAATTCCGTGTTCTGATTCTGCAAGAGCCGCTTGTGTGTGTGTGTGCACATATATTTGTCTGCATGCATCAGGGGACTCAAGCATAGGCTTCGTTTTCCTGTTGTTTTTTTCTAGCAGAAATAAACAGGGGAGGCAGAGGGAGCAGAAGCTGGGATTTTGTTCTCGTTGACCTTTACAGCAGGTACTTTATGCCTGAATGATGGAAAAAACCCTCTTGGTTTAGATAAGTTGGTGGAAAATTAAATCCCGTGGTGCAGCCGTTGCTGAAATCAGAAAATAGTTATTTATGAAGGCTTTCTACCCCCACAATCTTCTCTCCAACATGTCTGTTCTGTTTCATTGCATATCAGGCCTGAGGGCTACTCAGAGGAAAGCTTGTCCAGGTAAAACTGCACAAGCTCAGAACAATGTTCAAGCTTTTTGTTTTAATATAAGGTTTTAAAAATGTAAAGTTACTTTTCTGTCTGACACCAATAATTCACGCTTACTCTAATAAGGGAGACTTTGGGAAATGCAAAAGTTGTATCTGCATTAAGTGAATGCAGGTTGGTACCTTTAATTTAGGAATGAATTAGCATTCTAAAGCCTCGGAGTAATTTAATGCTGCAGTAATTATCTTTACTTTTTCCCAGTCGCTTTTAATCACTTGCTGGCTTTGTTTCTAGCTGCTGTGTCGGTTGATGTTGAGGAGCCTTTGTTTGTTGGTAAACAGTTAAAAACAGGGTTCTCACACATTTTAAAATGTTCCGGTTTGAAATATCAGTATTAACCAAGATAATAAAAGTGTAGAAAAATGTTTGTTTTTCTAGATTTAATGCCTTTTCCCCTATGTCTAAATGTTGTTTTTCTTTCTTTCTTCCTTTCTCTCTTTCTTTCTTTCTCTCTTTCTTTCTTTCTTTCTCTCTTTCTTTCTCTCTCTCTTTCTCTCTCTCTTTGTGTTATTCCATACTTGCATCATTCCTGGTCTACTTGTGTCATTCCTCCTGACCTGTTTATCCTTCCTTCAGTCCTTAATTTTTTTTTTTTAATTTCCTTTCTGTTTCTGTTGTCTCCTTCCCCCATTCCATTCATGACAACTTCCTTTCTTTCTGTTTCTTACATAGTTCTTAAGTAAATCCTGTCCAACATAAGGATCTACTATGAAGTCATGTAAAGCATGTCTTGTTTATATTTTAAAACACATAGAAAGGAATGATAACACCACAGAGATCATTTCTCCCCCATGCTGTCACATTTTAATGTTGGGAAGTCCTTTTAGTTAACCGGTTCTTTCGGCTCAGAAAAGAGCCGGCCAGTGTGTATAACTGCCGACCCTCCACCTCTATGCTAGTACATGATATGACGGCACATATTGACCAATCATATACGGCTTGAGGGGTAAAAAGTAAGAGAGAGAAAGAGCGAGAGAAGTGGAGAAAAAACCCTTCGACATAAAGTGCTCCTGTCATTCACTTCAAAGAGCCGGCTGTAAGAGCCATTTTGTTTGCAACTCGTCACATCAATAGAACAGATCCCAGACTGATACTATGCATATGTTTACCAATTGACTTTGGTAAGAACACTTTATACATTCATATTTACATTAAAAGGTAAAAAAAGCCTTCATTTTCCACCAAATTTATATATTTAAACTGAAAATTTCTGTACATTAAAAGCAGATTCTTTGTTTATGTGCACAAACGTTTCCCATAAAATCTAGAAAAGATGGAATTTTGACATAAATCATTAGTAGGAACCCTGTAAAAGCCACTTACTGAAATGGCTTTTTTCGCATTCTTCCATTTCCCTACAGACCTCTCCTTACCACTCACTGTGTCTGAAACCACGATAAAAGTTTTTGAAAATGTAATTTGCCACCCACAGATTTATAAAGGTTGGATAAAGTGGTTATGCATTCTTTTCGGTTTATTTATAGTGTGTCTGAAGCTTATATAAGCTGTCACATAAAACAGAACTTATGTTGACCTTTTAATCACTGATTTTACTAAGCTGTAGGTTGTTTCTGACAGAGAACAATAAAGGATAAAAAATAGTTGTTTTTTTTTTCTTTTTATTGCATATTTAATTGGAGCCATTAGCAGGGTTGATGTTTTATGATATGCCCTCAAATCTCCATTATTGCCGTTTTGTCTTCTAAAGATAAAATAATGAATGAATTGGAGAGCTGTTATATTTCAAGAAATGCTATAAAATAATTTATTAAAATATATTAAATCTGTGTTTATCTTGTGTTTTATTAAGAATATTCACCACAACAATGTAAAACATATAAGAAACAGGACACTGTATGCATTGTAAGGCACTTATGACTACCAATGACTCAATAGACAATGTGACTTTCCAATTTTAAAGTGTTGATGTAAAGTCATGCACTGGAGATGATTATCCATGCTCTCATTTCCTCTTTAGATTGTTGTGATGCAATCTTCTCTTGTCCCTTTTCCTCTTACGTTTGTATAAAACTCTGCAGCAAGAATCTTACTTTAAACTCATAAAACACACATGATTTTTTTTTTATATCTCATCATTGTTAACGTGGTTTTATCATCAAGGGATTTGCATGGTCAAGCTCCTGAGCAAATTTCTGACTTGTTAAAGCCTCACTGTGGCTGAGTAGAGCCATGCGGATGAGGAGGGTAAGAGAGGTTTTAAACAATCTCCGCTGCTGACTGGATGACTGAACTGTGGTAGTTTTTAAGTGCAACATTATCCTTTTGGCAATATTGTTTTATTTTATGATTTATACACACATCTTTTCCAGGTGTGTCGTTTAATGTTGAGGACACTGTATAGTTTTACAGTGCCTTGCGAAAGTATTCGGCGCCCTTTAACATTTCAACCTTTTTCCACAGTTCAGGCTTCAAACATAAAGATATAAAATTCAAATTTTTTGTGAAGAATCAACAACAACTGGGACACAATCGTGAAGTGGAATGAAATTTATTGTATGTGTCAAACTTTTTTTAACAAATAAAAAACTGAAAAGTGGCACGTGCAATATTATTTGGCCCTTTTACTTTCAGTGCAGCAAACTCACTCCAGAAGTTCAGTGAGGATCTCTGAATGATCCAATGTTGTCCCAAATGACTCCTGATGATAAATTGAATCCACCTGTGTGTAATCAAGTCTCCGTGGAAATACACCTGCTCTGTGATAGTCTCAGGGTTCTGTTCAAAGCGCAGAGAGCATCATGAAGACCAAGGAACACACCAGGCAGGTCCGAGATACTGTTGTGGAGAAGTTTAAAGCTGGATTTGGATACAAAAAGATTTCCCAAGCTTTAAACATCCCAAGGAGCACTGTGCAAGCAATCATATTGAAATGGAAGGAGTATCAGACCAATGCAAATCTACCAAGACCCGGCCGTCCCTCTAAACTCTCATCTCGAACAAGGAGAAGACTGATCAGAGATGCAGCCAAGAGGCCCATGATCACTCTGGATGAACTGCAGAGATCTATAGCTGAGGTGGGAGAGTCTGTCCATAGGACAACAATCAGTCGTACACTGCACAAATCTGCCCTTTATGGAAGAGTGGCAAGAAGAAAGCCGTTTCTCAAAGATATCCATAAAAAGTCTTGTTTAAAGTTTGCCACAAGCCACCTGGGAGACACACCAAACATGTGGAAGAAGGTGCTCTGGTCAGATGAAACCAAAATCCAACTGTTTGGCCACAATGCAAAACGATATGTTTGGCATAAAAGCAACACAGCTCATCAACCCTGAACATACCATCCCCACTGTCAAACATGGTGGTGGCAGCATCATGGTTTGGGCCTGCTTTTCATCAGGAGGGACAGGGAAGATGGTCAAAATTGATGGGAAGATGGATGGGGCCAAATACAGGACCATTCTGGAAGACAACCTGTTGGAGTCTGCAAGAGACCTGAGACTGTGACGGAGATTTATCTTCCAACAAGACAATGATCCAAAACATAAAGCCAAATCTACAATGGAATGGTTCACAAATAAAGGTATCCAGGTGTTGGAATGGCCAAGTCAAAGTCCAGACCTGAGTCCAATCGAGAATCTGTGGAAAGAGCTGAAGACTGCTGTTCACGAACGCTCTCCATCCAACCTCACTGAGCTCGAGCTGTTTTGCAAGGAAGAATGGGCAAGAATTTCAGTCTCTCGATGTGCAAAACTGATAGAGACATACCCCAAGCGACTTGCAGCTGTAATTGCAGCAAAGGGTGGCGCTACAAAGTATTAACGCAAGGGGGCCGAATAATATTGCACGCCCCACTTTTCAGCTTTTTATTTGTTAAAAAAGTTTGACACATCCAATAAATTTTATTCCACTTCACGATTGTGTCCCAGTTGTTGTTGATTCTTCACAAAAAATTTTAATTTTATATCTTAATGTTTGAAGCCTGAAATGTGGCCAGAGGTTGACCAGTTCAAGGGGGCCGAATACTTTCGCAAGGCACTGTATTAATAACCTAAGATACTTTTGTAAAATATTATTCAGGCAAATGAATACTAGTGTAGGGAATAATGTCAGATTATTCAGGTAAACTGTGAATAGATAAATATCTAAAATACTGTTTGGGGAAAAAAAGAAAATAAGCGTTTGTAGTGAACTACAAATCTGGATGATTGTTTCACTCTTTAATTAATCTAAATGTTACTTCTTCAGATTTTGTGTCGTATGCACCATACGTTTCCCTCCCCCATACAATGTGGTTCTTTCAGATGCTTTCACTGCTTTTTAACTTCAGATCTAATTTGGCTAGAGACATTTTTTTAATTCTTTAGTTTCGCTACAGAAATGCTGCAAAAAAGTTGCCATCAAATTCTCTTTTAGAAAAAAAAAGAGCATAAACCAAATTCTCCTGCGACATTAAATCACTTTTATTCTTGGCTTAGTCATCTCTACCAGTCTACAGCTGTTTGAATTGCTCAGTTAGGCTGTACTTAAGCCCAGCTGCACTTTCAACTAAGTGCTTACATGCCAAGCCTCAGTTTTCATTCACTGTTATTGTAGCAATAGAGAAATAGAAGAGCAGTCATGTGCACATGTTGATTCATTGCAGTTGTCTAAATATTGAGGCTGAACCACCAATTAGGAGGACCATCTGGGCAATATGTCTAGCAATTTTCTACCTTTTAGGACTTTGTGGGAGGTAAATATGAAAGGCTCTATTTGCCACATTACAGATTTCTTTGTTTTTTTACATTTTTTGTCAGACTTAAATTTTCCAAACAAAAAAAAGTATCCAATCAAACACGGCCCTGTGTGAATAAGTAATTTCCCAGTACCATTTTTTTCTCCCACACTTGTATTAAACAATCTCCAATGTGGCTGAATTAACTATGAACTGCCTGTTTAGGGTTATCCCACAGCAGCTTAATCAGATTTACATCCAGACTTTGACTAGGCCACTCCAAAATCTTAATTTTCTTTTTATGTTTGTTTGTTTTTTTGAGACATCCGGAGATAAACCTGCGGGTGTGGTTTGGCGCATTGTACTGCTGAATTATCCAAGTGTGGTTAAGATGGCCATGAACAGATGGCCAGAAATGGTCCTTTAGGGTTTTTGGGGGTAAAATTCATGGTTTCATCAGTTAGGGCAAATCATCCAGGGCCTGAAGCAAAAAAGCAGCTCCAGACCATGGCGCTAACACCACCATGTTTGATTCAATGTTATTAGTTTTATTCCAGATTTAACAGCATGGTATTGTCCCACCAGTCCACAGAATATTTTCCCAAAAGCCCTGGGAATCGTGAAGATGTTTTTTGTGGTTCCTTTTTGTCAGCACTGGTTTTAGCCTTGGAACCCCCCAATGGAGGCAAGAGAAGCTTCAGTGCTTTAGATATTTTTCCTGGTTCTTTTGTGAGCTCCTGGATGAGTCGATTAAGCACTTTTGGAGTAACTTTGGACTGTCAGCAACCCCTGGGTAAATTCACCATTGTATTTTCACTTTGTGGATAATGGCTCTCACTGTGGTTTGAGTGAGTCCTAAAGCCCCACATTTGGCTATATATAGTCCTTTCCAGACTGATAGAGGTCAATAACTTGGTTTATCATCTGTTCTTGGCGTTCTTTTGATTGGGGAATGATTTTTCATGTCTTAAAGTCTACTTTATGCTATGAGGCGGTTTCGGTTCAAAGGATTTCTTGATTCTATAGTTCAGGCAAGAATCAGGACTGGGTGTCACCACTGAAAGGGGACCAGGTTGGTTTGGTTGGTTGCTTTTTTGCTACAATAAATGAAATTATCACTTAATCTCTGCTTTTAGTATTCAGTAGTCTTTGGTAACAATTCATTCAATGTCCTAATACATAAGAGAAATAAACAAGCAAAAACAGAAATAATCTGTAAGGGAGCAAATATTTTTTCACAGCTCTGTATTCTGCAGGTGAAGGTCCTTATAAATGGTAGGGAATGGCAAGGATGTATCCTTGAGAGGACAGGATATCTAGGCGTACAGTGGGGAGTAAGTGAATAAGTGACTTAATGAGGTGCAAAGCAGTGTCATGCCTTTTAAGCTAGTACTGACTCTCCAAAATTGATATCCTGCATTCACAACCAGTGCAAGCAGAGCTTTAATTAACTACAAAAATGCCTTAATTTTGTCTAATGTTCTTCAGTCATAGCTCCACAGATTCAGCGGATCTCCTGCCTCCATACAAAAGTGAATAGAAGGAGGTAAAGAGAGAACAGAGCGTAACAATGTGGCTTCATATCTGCCTGTGACATTTTCACAATTACAGCTTTTTGCTCCATTGGTTTAAATGGCTCTAATTTCTGAGTCATTTTTGGGCCACAGGAGTCAGAAGAGGCTCTATCCCTCTTATTATAAGACAGCTCAAGCCATTAATGGACGTCGGTCCACCTGCCCATTGAAATGACAAAGGGGAGGTGACTGTAATTTCAAGGTAGGAAAGGAAAAGGGAACCCCTTCATGCTCACTTAGTTTTCCATTTTCTAGAGAGCGAGATTTCCAAAGTCCTTCTTGAAAATTCAGAATCCTTGTCCTGAATAAAGCTTTATTAAATCTGACTTTAATTTGAAGGAATGTCATAAAATTCCTTCAAATTCCTTCCTTTTAATGAAATTCAATTTCATCAAATTATGCTTAAGATCCTGTACAGTATTGGGCCAGTCCTGTGCAGGGCTATGTGTGGATGGAAACTGGCACTGCACTTCACCCTGAACACACCATTTCCAAAGTGAAACATGGTGGTGGCAGCATCATGCTGCAGGTATTCTTTTGTTCAGGAGGGAAGCCGTCATGAGTTGACTGGAAGATAGACGGAGCTAAATACGAGTAAATCTTCTAAGACCAGTTGGAGGCTACAAAAGACTTGAGACTGGGGTGTGTGATGATAGTAACCCTAAACATACGGCCAGAGCTACAATAACATGTTTTACTTCACAGCATGTTCATGTGTTAGATTTGTCCTAAAAGCCCGGACCTAAATCTAATTCAAAATCTTTGGTAAGATTTGAAAAATATTTATAGAGGTGCTCTATATGCAATCTGACCAAGCTTCAGCTGCACTGACACATAGTAAAAATGTATTAAGCAAAGCATATTTTTTTATGTGTTGAAAAAACAAGTTATAGGTATCTGTGAGACAACATGTATTTTAAAGGATATATTGATGGCAGGGGTGAGGGTTATAATGATGTTAGATTGTGTTGATGAATTAAAGCAGAGAGAGATTGTTGAATCGTCTACTAGGCACATGTGTTCTCTGTTTTTGCTTAGATTCACCAGTTTCATTAGCCTCTTTCTAAGCTTCATAGACCAACTTGAATATGGCAGTGTAAGGATTATGATTATTGATTAATTAATATTTACCAAAAATCATAATTAAAAATCATAATTCAGGAAAATATTTTAACCTATAATCATCACTTACAAATAGAAATCAGAGATGTCCTCTGGTGTTCTGATTATGGGCTCAAAGCTCTTAATAATTATAATTAGTTATTTATCATTAATAATTGATAATTATTAACCAAAACCACTAAATGTCACTGTTTATTTAACTGCTTCACCGAAGGTGGGGGAACTTTGAGCCTATTTTTGACAGATAAATCACTCTTGCACGATATAAACACAAACGCTTCTCTTCAATGTATATGTGAAGATTTATTGAAGCCATATAACCCTGATATAATTACTATTCTGGTCCAAAAACCTTCACCTAACTAACAAGCACTATTCTACACAAAGGGGATAAAAATGACCACCTAACAATAATAATAAAAAAATATATATGCGCATTGAGTGGCTATGAAGATCAAACCAGCAGTTTTATGAACGAAATGTGCACTTTGGGTTAACCTGTAAAGAGAAACCCTCCTGGCGTGCTGATCTCTCGATTGCGGCGATCAGCTGGTAGACAGTGGGCTGCGCCCTTAGCCCCTAGCGGCTGATTGCCCAAAAGGGTCATAAAACTCTGAGGCAGGAACTCAGTGGAAAAACTCTAGTAATAAAACTGGAACAAAGGAGTGGTCAGGCGAGGCCCAGACCGCAGCTGCTTTGAATGGAAAAACTTTAAAAGTCCAGCTTCTAGCCCCTGGCTGATTTGGGATCATGCACCTTGCTGATAGCATCTGCGCTGCGCGATTCAGCACACTTGTACAGCAAATCAAACACAGCTCAGCATAAAACATTTCAGTCAGTATTGCATGCAACAAGTTGATACCTTGGATTAACTACTGGTGATTCTAAATCACCTTAACTATGCGTCATCCTGCCCAGACTTCTAAATGCACTTATCTGATTTAATATAAAAAAGAACGAGATTCCTTTGACGTTAATTTCTTCTCTCCAGAGGGGGGGGGCGATCATATGTCCGTGATCACCTAAAAAAAAAATTGAAAACTTCTCATGCGTCTAAAACGGGGAAAAATATAAAGAACCGTTTAGTTGACTGAATCAACAAAGAGGAAACCTCTGTGGGTTTTTCACCTGCGCCGGGTGTCGGCGGGGTCTTCGATCAGTATATGTATCTTCTGATCTTCTTGACAGATTTCCAGCTTTCAAGCTCTTCCGGGAATGGCCATGTGAAGGAAAAGTTTGCCTGCGAGCTTTTGTCTCTCCAGATGTGCGCCTCCGATGCGTTGTCCTGTGAGACATGCTGGAAATGGCAACGAAAGTTTATTTTCCACAGGTTTTATAATCCTGGGTGATGTCAGAGCTGCGACGTCTGTTGAGCTGCGCATGTCGAACTGCCCGACCAAAATGGATCACCCCAACTGCAGGAATGAAACAATGTCTGTTTTTAATGATTAATAGTTCATATTAGGGAGGTTTATGTGGGTTCATGTCATTCTCAGACAAACTGGTGTAAGTGCTTCCAGTTACAACTATTCTTGACTAATCTACTTTCCTTTAAATTTTTATTTAGATTTTCATTTTTTATTCGAAATTCTTGCACTTTCTGTTACAAAAGAACAATATTATAGTTGTTTTTTGCAAAATAAAAAGGCCTATTATTTTGTCACTGGACACATTTGCTTTGTCACTGGACATATTTCCCTCAGTTTTAACTTATCTGATGCTCTCCACATGCTTCTTTGTCTGTTGGCATGTCTGAATGCTGTATTCTCCTGCTGAACAGGAGCAGGCTGCAGTAGCATTTTCCTTCTACCTTAACTATTTCTCTCTTCTCTAGTCTGAAATTCTGTACAAACAAGAACAACATAAAATTTGTTTTTCACTTGACTGATGCAGTTTATTGTCCTCCTTACTCTCCAGTTCTGTCCAGCAGGGGATTTGATCTTCGAGGTGTACCTGGAAAGGCGAGAGCCGGAGCAATGTTGTTTAATAAAGGTGAGAGTGTCTTATGCATAGGCTGCTGCTTTCCGGATGCCCTGAAGTAAGGGGGAAAGTGCAAGAGCAAGAGGAGAGGGAGGCTGTTCAGGGTGAAAAGGTTGGGTTGAGCAAGAAATGGAGGTTGATAGAACAAGGCTGAGACATCTGTGGTTTAACCTGGTGGGATTACTTCCAATGAAATGAATCAAAAGCCAACTAATCAAAGAAATCTGTTTAAATTGTGCAAGTAATTGCATTTTCCAAGGAGTGCGGGCAGCTGAAGGTCACATACTCCTGTTCTAAGTTTGCTGCAATCCTTAAGCGGGTTTAGGTTAAGGTTTGGTGGCAACGTTCTCACTGTTGAGACAGGTATACTTTTGCCTCACACTGTCACAATGAATAACTATGTATAAATTCATGTTTTTTTCAGGATATTTTCTCCATGTGACTATTTCTTCTTTATTTTCCGTATTGCTTGTGGTAGCTCACTCCAGGTATGCGGTCTTCAGAACTTGCAGAAACCGCGCTGAGTATGAGAAATGCCACTTTTGAGGCAGACGACTTGTGGACCACCTTTGAAGTCATCGAGAATGGAGAACTAGGTATGCAATATCTTCTGTAATTTTCCCAACTGCTTATTAATATCAATCTGATAATGCAATTCAGGTTAGATTATTTTGAGGATGCATAGGATGGCATGACTTGTCAAATGCGTTTGTATGTTTAAGTTGTTGAGAATAAGGGTGCATTCACATTGCTGGATTGGTAAATTTGGGAAAACTCACACCTTTAGTTGGCCTGGTTTACTTTCACACAAAGATTTTTTTAGACCAGGCTAAACAAGTTCATGCAGTTCCAATGGATTGTTTTGGGGGCAGTATTGCTCCAGTGTTGCGCTGATTGAGAAGAAGAAAATCCGTCTCATAGGGGTTTCTGTTGCTATTTTGGTGTTCAAATGTAGTTGTGTGCCTGCCCCTCTTTGCTACTCGCCGTAGCCCCAAGAGACATTTCTAAAGTCTTTTGTCTTTGGAATTGAGCAATTACCATGTTTCTACTCTTCTTCTTTTGCGCTGCTTATAAGTCACCTCTCTTCCTGCTTTTGGTACACTGGGACCCAGCAAGCACTCACGCTGCAAGCCATTCACTCCAGGTCTCCGGATAAACCGTGCAGAAAGCGGTAGTTGTAACCGCTCCAGGGTATGGTTCTCTGGTCCATTTCAGTGTCCGGGTTGGGTTCACACCCCGTGATCTGCTCCAGACAGACTGCTGAGTCCAGTCTGCTGATGCCAGACTGGACTCTGGCATGGTACAAAGCGTTCCAAAGGTAAAAACCAGAATAGAAACATATTTGTTTTCAGAAATGATGTTTTTCATTTAGAGGCAAGAAGAAACAACATATTTTAACTCAAGGCACTTCACAATGAATTCATTAATACAATAATAAAATCCAATTATAAAGTCAGATCAAGATCAAATTATGTACCGTCCAATTCAAACCTAATTATAAAACATTTAACTCTACAAATAAAAATCGCTAAACAACCAGTCTCAAATAGCCAGACTTCTATTTCCCTAGCATTGTTTGGCTGTATTTTGACAGAAGATTTTTTGTATATCAGTTTAAAGAGAGCAGGGAAATGTAGAAACAGAATGCCCTTCCTGGGGGTAAACACTGGAAATATTTTCTTTTAAGACCTTTTCAACTTTACACTGACAAACAATGGCTGACACAGTTTACATTGCTGCTAAAACAAATTTACTACTTAAAGATTTCTTCATTTGTTTGCTTTATTGTTACACACACATTTTATTATCAGTCAAAACTGACAAAAAACCTAGACAGTTTTTAAATGATGGTTTTATTTATTTTAAGGGAAAAAAGCTATCAAACCCAACATGGCCCCATGTAGGTAATGGTATTAACCACATTTTTGGAAAGCTGAGTTCAATTTCACTAGCCATAGCTAGGCCGGATTACTGCATGACCTTTTAGAATAATGAAATATTTTAAATGCAATCTGTCTGACACAATAAAGCAGGCTATTTCAAAAATCAACACTTTATGCCTGTTTCAAAAAGAAAATTCAAGAACAGAGGAGAAAAAAAGTCATTGACATCTATCAGTCAGAAAATGGTTACAAAGCAATTTCTAAGGCTTTGGAATATAAAAATGGCTGGTGTAACTTTTCTCCACAAATGGAGAAAACATGGAACAGTATTTAACCTTCCCAGGAGTGGCTGGCTGACAAAATTAACCCCACAGTGCACCAATGACTCATTCACAGGGTCTCAAAAGAACCCAGAACCAACATCTAAAGAAGTTGCTGCAGTTAAGGTCAGTGTTCAGGATTCAATACTTGGAAAAAACTGGGCAAAAAAGTCATACATGTGAGAGTTAAAAGGCCAAAACCACTGCTGACCAAAAAGAAATCAATGATAAGTCTAACTTTTCTCTAAAAAATATCTTGATGATACTCAAGACTTCACATTTGGCATAAAACTTAGGTGTTTTAGAAAAACAACATCGTACTGACAATTAAACATAGTGGTGGTTTGATGATTTGGGACTGCTTTGCTGCTTCTGGACCTGGATAACTCTCTGTAATTGATGAAACCATGAATTCTGCTCTTGAGCAGGAAATCCTGAAGGAGAGTGTCTAGTCACTCAAAGACAAAGTCCAGACACAAATCTGATTGGAGATGCTGTGGCATGACCTTAAACTGCATGCCCACATTTGAAAATTGTCCATTGTATCTTTTTTCCTCCATGGTGATGTAAACAACTTAATGGCTGCACAACCAGTTCTTAGGTTCACTTTTTCACATAAGGCCAGGTTGGTTTAGATAGATTTTTTTCCCTTAATAAAATCAACAATGATTTGGAAACTGCATTTTGTGTTTAGTCAGATTATGTTTGTCTGATATTAAAATTTGTTTCATCTGAAACATTTGAGTTTGAAAAAGACAAGTCCATTTTTCAGGCCACTGTATGTGCAGGTTTGTGTCACAAGTCTGTCTAAAGTTCTCCGTCATCAGTCAGTATCCGGTCTTGCACAGGCTTTTTACATCAACACATCAGACAAAATTTTCTCTTATAATAGACTGTTCATTCACAGCTGTTTTTCAATAGCCTAATTTGCTTTTTGCAGCTAAAATATAATTACTAAAAACACTTTCATGATTAATTTTGTCATGTCCTGCTGTTTTCTTGCCCGAAACCCTACATGAACTTTGTTTTTGTCTGCAAACCCAGGCTAAGGAAGTTTAGTCAACACTAAAATATATTGTTAGGGACAGCAGGCTTTCCTCCGTCTTGAATAATTAAGGCTTTTACAGGACCACGCTTCATTTATTAACTAATATTTAAAACATTTGGAATAACGTTTAGAAGGCCGTTTCATTAGTTAGAAAATCTCTTGTGATCATTCTGAAGAATTCATTTTTAAAAACTTAGATTCCTGCTTTTGTGGATGAAGTTTGCCTTTTTGGGGGGCGATTGTTCCCTCTATTGTTGGATACTGTGTAGCTGGAAGGATTTTTGCTAATACATTTTTCCTTTTGGACATCTGTTATGATGCATAACCATGGCAACGAGCCGGACTCTTGACATCTACAGAAATGTAGACTCTGCAGTCGAGGTGTTTATCAGAGATGGACAGGAAGCTGAGTACAGGGAGCTGGTGGACTGCTTTGTGGCCTGGTGTAGAACAGAGGTGTCAGAGATACGGCCCCCGGGCCAAACCTGGCCCGCCAGGAAGTCCAACCTGGACCACGGTTATTTGTAAAAACAATTACAGAGAAAAAAACAAATGCAACTTTTTGGTACAAAGTAATGCAGTTCCAAATCAGTCCACTGGATGTTGCACTATTTTAGTAAGAGTTGAAGAGAGACATAACTTCTAGGCACAGAACAGAACAGTAGATGGCACCAGCATGCCATTTATGCAACCAGCTGCCAGTATTAAGAGAGGAAGATGGATGAGAATGATAAAGAAGTTTTCCCTTTATTGAAACCAATTGTACTGCTCTTTTGCAACCTTCATTATCCAAAATGTTGCTGTCAAAAAGGAGAAAAGTGGACATGGAGTGTAGAGTTTTCCAAGAAAAATGGAAAACGAGCGTGTTTGGTGTGTTCACAACAAGTGTCAGTCATGAAAGAACACAATATTCAGAGCCACTATAAGACACATCATGGCAAAAATATAACAACTTTCAAGGTTGCCAGAGACCAGAATAAATAAATGAATTGTTAGTAGGTCTGAGAAGATAGCAGTCTGTTTTAAACATAGCCGAGACGTAAGTGATGCAGCCGTAGAAGCTAACTAACTTATTGTCAATGAAATGGCATCGGCATCAAAACCATTCACTGAGGGTGAGTTTGTGAAAACATGCATGCTGAAGGTTGCAGAAATCGTGTGCCCTGAAAAGTGACAGCCTTTTGACAACATAAGCCTTACAAGAAACACTGTGGCCTATAGGACTTCTGAACTTTCTGAACACTGCAGATTTGGACTCCCAAACACGAAACACGAAGTCAAGTGATTTATTGCATTTTCGGTTGCAATTGATGAAAGCACAGACATTACAGATGTGGCTCAACTGTCAGTATTTATTTGTGGTGTAGATGAGACTTTGGCGGTCACCAAGGAGTTTGAAGAGTTAGTACCTCTGACGGACACAACTACAGCAGATTAAATTTTCAACTCGTTGGGGCGCTGAAGAGGGTTGGACTGGACTGGAGCCACACTTCTAGCTTGGCTACAGATGGCACGCTATCAATGATCAGAAAAAAGCAGGTGTGGGACCTAAATTCAGAGAGAAAGTACAAGCCGTAAATTTTGTTTAATTGTATTTTGCAACAGGAGGCACTGTGATGCAAGTCCTTTCAAATGGGTCATGTCAAGTTTGTGGTTGTCAGTACTGTTAATTTCGTCCGATCCAGAGGTCTGAATCATTGCCAGTTTGACATCCTCCTCAATGATAAAAAACATTCCTTTTGGCCTGCCATATCACACTGAGGTCCGGTGGTTAAGCAAAGGTGCCGTGCTAAAGCGTTTCTTTGATTTACGAGAGGAAATGGGAGAGTTAATGGAGAAAAGGGACAAACCAATATTGGAATTTCAGTCCCCAGAATGGCTGTAGGATCTTGCATTTATGGTGGATATTACAGAGCACTTAGATATTCTGAACAAAATGTTGCAAGGCCGTAAAAAAGTTATCACACAGTGTTATGACAGCATCCGCACATTTAAGTTAAAGCTGAGGCTGTGTGTTGCTGCGGACATGGATCGCGTCAAAGACAAAATAACAGGATTGCTACGCTGGTTTCAGGTCTTAGGTGAGGTTGATACATTGTTTGCAGTGGTTTGTTCACCGTTCACAGTCAAGGCTTCTAAACTGTCCGTAGACATCCAACTTGAAATAATTTACTTGCATTGTGATTCAGATTTAGAGGACAAATTTGCCTCAGCGGGCTTGGACACATTTTATCAATATCTCTTGCCTGGGTACCCCAAATGGGGGGTTTTCACTGACGTCACTGAAGTGACAGCCTCACTTCGAGTCCACCATCTTGTCTGTCTCCGTATCGCTTCATGCTTTTCACAGTATTGCAACACTGCATACATTTTCGACCACTGATAAGCATCTAGAGTCATTACAGCCTCCTGATAAGGCCACGATATTATTACAATACATGTAGAGGAACATTATTTATTTACCTGTCACAAAATGTGCACTGCAGACTTAGGTGTGAGTGAGGTTCAAGACATCCAGATTCCTCCGCCCTGGATATCCGATTCAGCCACAGTAGTCAGAGTTGTGTACTCTCACTGATTTTCTATCACGGCTGGCAGATGATAGAATGAACGTTGGTCTTGACCACCACGCGCAGCACAACCCACAATTAAGCAAGTTTTCTCCATAGTTAAATGGAATGGTCCAGAGTTTTGCTTTACTGATCACGCTAAAACAATGAAAACAGGCTGCAGCTGCCATCCAAGATGGCGATCGCGAATTGTAGTCATGTGACTATGACGACATTTGAAAATCCCCATAGACAGCCCTTGCTGCAAAGATTTTGTGCATGTAGGGAACTACAAACCTGTGTAAACAAGATTTTTCTGTAATGAGCATCAATAAAACAAAGCTACACTCAAGGCTCACACACAAGCACTTGAATGATACTTTTGAAATTGGCTGCTTCTCAGGATTTGATGCTTGATATTGATACACTTAAACAACACAATATAACTCCAAGTAAATCAAACTTCTGTGAAATCAACCCACTTAGGAAGTAACACTGATTGACAATCAATTTCACATGCTGTTGTGCAAATGGAATAGACAACAGGGGGAAATCTTTGGCGATTAGCAAGACACACTCAATAAAGGAGTGGTTCTGCAGGTAGGGAACACAGACCACTTCTCAGTACCTATGCTTTCTGGCTGATCTTTTGGTCACTTTTGAATGTTGGTGGTGCTTTCACACTTGTGGTAGCATGAGATGGACTCTACAACCCACACAAGTGGCTCAGGTAGTGCAGCTCATCCAGGATGGCACATCAGTGTGAGCTGTGGCAAGAAGGTTTACTGTGTCTGTCAGGGTAGTGTTCAGAGCCTGGACGCTCTACCAGGAGACAGGCCAGTACACCAGGAGATGTGGAGGAGGCCGTAGGAGGGCCACAACCCAGCAGCAGGACCGTTACCTCTGCCTTTGTGCAAGGAGGAACAGGAGGAGCACAGCCAGAGCCCTGCAAAATGACCTCCAGCAGGCCACAAATGTGCATGTGTCTGCACAAACGGTTAGAACCCGACTCTATGAGGATGGTATGAGGTCCCGACGTCCACAAATGGGGGTTGTGCTCACAGCCCAACACCGTGCAGGATGCTTGGCATTTGCCAGAGAACACCAGGATTGGCAAATTCGCCACTGGTGCCCTGTGCTCTTCACAGATGAAAGCAGGTTCACACTGAGCACATGTGACAGACGTTACAGAGTCTGAGCTTGTGCGGGTGGTCGAGAGATATCGACTAGAAATAGTCGGGCTCACCTCCACGCACAGCGTGGGCTCTGGAACCCATCTTCTCGAGAGTGGCTGGACTCGCTTCTACTCTGGAGGGGCCCACGGGGAGAGGCGGCGGGCTGGGGTGGGTTTGCTTGTTGCCCCCCACCTCAGCTGTCTCGTATTGGGGTTTACCCCAGTGGATGAGAGGGTCGCATCCCTGCGCCTTCGGGTTGGGGACAGGTCTCTAACTGTCGTTTCGGCCTACGGGCCGGGCGGTAGTGCCGAGTACTCGGCCTTCTTGGCGTTCCTGTCGGGGGTGCTGCATGGTGCCCCTCTCCGGGACTCCATTATTCTGCTGGGGTACTTCAACGCCTACCTGGGAAACGACAGTGACACCTGAAGAGGCACCTGGAATGGCCTCCCTGATCTGAATCCGAGTGGTGTTTCGTTATTGGACTTCTGTGCTAGTCACGGATTGTCCATAATGAACACCATGTTCAAGCATAAGGGTGTCCATTAGTGCACTTGGCACCAGGACACCCTAGGCAGAAGGTCGATGATCGACTTTGTTGCCATATCGTCAGACCTTCGGCTGAATGTTTTGGACACTCTGGTGAAGAGAGGGGCTGAGCTGTCCACTAATCACCACCTGGTGGTGAGTTGGATCTGCTGGAAGAGGAGAAAGCCAGACCGACTTGGCAGGCCAAAGCACATAGTGAGGGTCTGCTGGGAACGTCTGGCAGAGCCCTCGGCCAGGGATGTATTTTACTCCCACCTCCGGGAGAGCTTTGACCAGATTCCGGGGGATGATGGAGACATACAGTCAGAGTGGACCATGTTCTCCGCATCTATTGTCGATGCTGCGGCCGTAAGGTCTGCGGTGCCTGTCGTGGCGGCAATCCCCGAACCCGGTGGTGGACACCGTCAGTAAGGGACGCTGTCAAGCTGAAGAAGGAGTCCTATCGGCTGTGGTTGGCTTGTGGGACTCCTGAGGCGGCTGACGGGTACAGTGAGGCCAAGCATGCCGTGGTCCGGGCTGTGGCAGAGACAAAAACCCGGGCCTGGCAGGAGTTCGGTGAGGCCATGGAGAAGGACTACTGGTTGGCCTCGAAGCGATTCTGGCAAACCGTCCGGCACCTCAGGAGGGGGGAGCAGTGCAGCCTCCCACAGTGGGGGTGGGACCTCGACTGACCTCGACTGGGGACATTATCAGGTGGTGGAAGGAGTACTTCGAGGATCTCCTCAATTCTGCCATCTCGCATTCCCTGGTGGAAACAGAGGCTGGGCACTCGGGGTTAGACTCTTTCATCACCCAGGCTGAAGTCACTGAGGTGGTTAAAAAGCTTCGCAGTGGCAGGGCTTCGGGGGTGGATGAGATCCGCCCTGAGTACCTCAAGTCTCGGGATGTTGTAGGGCTGTCATGGTTGACACGCCTCTTCAGCACTGCGTGGCGGTCGGGACAGTGCCTCTGGACTGGCAGACTGGGGTGGTGTTCCAACTGCAAGGGGATCAAACTCCTCAGCCTCCCTGGTAAGGCCTACACCAGGGTATTGGAGAGGAGAGTCCGGCCGATAGTCAAACCTCGGCTTCATGAGGAGCAGCGTGGTCTTCGTCCCGGCCGTGGAACACTGGACCAGCTCTATACCCTCTGCAGGGTACTCGAGGGTTCATGGGAGTTTGCCCAACCGGTCCACATGTGTTTTGTGGACCTGGAGAAGGCATTCGTCTGTATCCCTCGTGATGCCCTGTGGGGGGTGCTCCAGGAGTATGGAATTGGGGGCCCTTTATTAGGGGCCATCCGGTCTCTGTACAGGTGGAGCAGGAGTTTGGTCCGCATTGCCGGCACCAAGTCTGACCTGTTCCTGGTGCATGTTGGACTCCGGCAGGACTGCCCTTTGTCACCGGTCCTGTTCATAACTTTTATGGACAGTATTTCTCGGCGCAGCCAGGGGCCGGAGGGGGTCTGGTTCGGGGACCACTGGATTTCGTCTCTTCTGTTTACAGATGACGTGGTCCTGCTTGTCCCTTCAAGACCTACAGCATGCGCTGGAGCGGTTCGCAGCCGAGTGTGAAGCGGCTGGGATGAAGATCAGCTTCTCCAAGTCCGAGGCCATGGTTCTTGACCGGAAAAGGGTGGCTTGTCCTCTTCAGGTTGGAGGGGAGTTCCTGCCACAAGTGGAGGAGTTCAAGTACCCACGAGTGAGGGAAGAATGGAGCTGGAGATCAACAGACGGATCGGTGCGGGTGCCGCAGTAATGGGGGCACTATGCCGGTCCGTTGTGGTGAAGAGAGAGCTGAGCCGGAAAGCGAAGTAGTAGTAGAGCCGCTGCTCCTCCACATCGAGAGGAGTCAGTTGAGGTGGCTCGGGCATCTATATTGGATGCCTCCTGGACGCCTTCCTTGGGAGATGTTCCAAGCACGTCCCACCGGGAGGAGGCCCAGGGGACGGCCCAGGACATGCTGGAAGGACTATGTCTCTCGCCTGGCCTGGGAACTCCTTGGGCTCCCCCTGGAGGAGCTGGAGGAGGTGTCTGGGGAGAGGGACGTCTGGGCGTCTCTGCTTAGTCTGCTGCCCCCGCGACCTGGTCCCGGATAAAGCGGAAGACGACGAGTATGAGTGTATATGTGTGTGTATATATATATGTGTAGACTCTGTAATAAGGATTTAATTGCATAGGTACAGTTATAGTATAAACTGGATAAGTATCACATGGGAGATATATAAGAGGTGTGAATATTTATAATGTAGACATTTTTTGATATCTGATCACGCATGATAGGTGAATTTTAAAAGCATTGACTTACTGGTGTTATTTCAAGTTTGATTATTATTCTTATTTTTTATTCTTATTTTTTCTGTTAACATGATTAAAATAAAGATTTTCCATTCATAACTGTGGTTGTGTTTACAGATAAGTCATAAAGACTTATATATGCTGTTGTTGCTGTTTGTTTAATTTCCTTTCTTCTTATTTCAATAAATCTTTTGTCCAGCCATCCATCCCTCCCTCCCTCCAAAACCTTTGGTTTCTATATTTAAACAATAACTAATTCAATGTTTCTCAGTTAAAAATCTTGAAACCTTAATAGCAAAAGCCCTTGCTTTAAACTTTTTCCTGTGGTCTGCTTTGTATCCAATTAGTGTCACATTACCATTTATGGTTGGCATTTTGTTGCACCCCTCATGGCGAACAACAGACCCTGATTCGTTGGCCTTGCGATTAGGAGATTATGCTATCTCTTTAATGAACCAGTGTCTGTGAATGTGGCGGCACACTGAGAAATTATCCAAGCATCATTGGTCTGATGATATGCACATTAATTAATCATCAGTGCCATCATATGTCATAGATTACCTTCATCTTTCCTGCATGATCAGCCTAGAGAGCTGACCTGCCTCATCTCACATTAATAGGCAATGACAGCTCCTTGTGCTTCACACTTCACCATTTGATCAACGAAGAGAGCCAAGCAAAGAGGAAAGTCATCTTGGTCGCAAAGCTGCTTAGCTCACCCGTCCCCCATGCACTTTTCATCAGTTCACTTGGAGTTTACACCTTGCTCTTATGTTTATTTTCCTTCTCGCAAAGTTCCAGAGGACACGCCGTCCTCTTCTAACAGCGAAAGGTGTGTTGAATACTAAATGTATATATTTATATATTTGCAGACAGTTCCGAATATTTTCCACGCCAGACCAGCATTTCCGAGGAAGAGTAAACAGTCGAGCTATTGTGAAGGCTACAGTGTGACAGGTTTCTGCTCGTAAAATCACAAAGAAGTGAGAGGGAGTGCATTAATTAGTCATCTTGGTGAATAGCTTCAGATAAACACAGTTAACAAGAACAAAAAGAAGAAAACAAAGGGGGCGGGGTGGGTTCGGGGGTGGGGGTAATGCTTGTTGGAAAAAGAGGAACTAATTCCATGGGCCTGGGTCTGCAAAGATTCCAGCTCTGAGATAAACTCTGTTTTATTAATATGTTATGCCACTGTGGCTCTTTTCACCTCCTTTGGTTATGAAAAAACACGGGGGTGTAGAAATGAAAGCATCAGAGCAGAGCAGGTAGTACACAAATTATCTGCTTTTTTTGGCTGACAGCATGCACCCTGTTCGCCAATTAGGAGGAGATAATAGGTCTATTTTTCACATGAGTGTGTTTTTATAATCCGGTCCTGATATTCTGTAGATAATTTAAACTGCTCTTTAATGACAATGGGAGAAACGACGAGATCATAATGTTGTTATTTGGTTTACATGCGTTCGTCTTGGGTGTGATGCCAAGCATGTCAAATTCAGGCAAGGCCAGAGGACAGAATGGCGTTTTTGTTGTTTTTTTATCTTTTAATGTTCACTCCCACATTTACCTTTTTAATAACTTACCTCCCCAATAACACAAGGTCTGTTATTTTTTTTCAACAGAGCGGCCGCTGCACCACAGTGAAAAGATTCTTGAGCAGGTGTTGGAGTGGAGTACCTTGGACTGCCCAAGCTCTGCTTTTCTTGTTATAAAGAAATTTGCAGGGGCCAAAAGAATGGCCGGAGGCAAAGGTAGAGTATGCTATTAATGAAGCCCGGACAGTAAAGCTCAAAGCCAGATGAAGAGATGCTCTTGTACACACATGTAGTCATTATTCATTGTAACACCACAGAGGAACTGTGGTTTAGTTTTTATCAGCAATACATTACAAAATTCTAAGATCAAATTTTAAGATCCAATGTTAACATAATTTTTTTGTTTTTTGCACCATAACAAATTAAGTGTTTTGGCACAGTACTCTGAAATCTGTTGATAAAAGGAAAAATTAACATATGCCAAAGTGATGAACTTTGTTTTTGTGTTTTTTTTTTGCAAATATTTGAAAAGCTTTATCTTTAACAGATAATGAAATGATGCACTTTGATGCGTGTGTTTGTTTTTTTCTTTTTAATTTGAAGTTAGGTTTTCAAACCTGTTAAAGACTCGATCAGTTATGTCTACAACCCTGGAACAAATAGATTTACCTGCTTTTTACCATGACTGACCATGAAGCTAAAACTTTTGGATTATTTACTGGCTAGAATTTTGTAAGCATTGGTACTTTAAATGTAATATAAAAAGGCTGAAATAGTATTTGTTAAAAAGAGTAAAACTTTAGGAGAGGTAATATTTAGTCAGCTTTGAAAACTTGCTGGCAAAATGTTAGCATTATTTGGAAACAGCTGTTTTCCAGAATTTATTCAGGGGTCACAGCAAACCTTTAGAAGGCAGTGCTCAGGACAGATGAGACCAAATTCTTTATGGCCTGATACAAAATGCTATGTGTGGCAGAAAACACTGCATATAACTTTGAATACTCTGACTCCACATTAAAACATGGTGTTGACAGTACCATACTGTGGGTGTACATTCCTTAAGGAGTGAGAGGGAGGATGTTCAGATTTATTGGAAGTCAGGTTGAGCTATACACAGGGCATTTCTGGAAAAAAAAAACCTAAACCTATAGCCAGAGCTATAATGTAATGTTTAAAATCTAAGCAAGTTCATGTGTTAAAATGGCCCAAAGTCCAGATATACATCTAAATAAGCCACGGTAATGCTTCAAAATTGATCTCCACAGGTGTTTTCCATCAAATCCCCCCCCACCACCACCACCACCACCACCACCCCCCCCCACCCCCACCCCCTTTTTGCCCCTCTTTCCCCCTCTTTGCTCTAGTGCTGCAAAAATAATTTGTCATGTTCTGCAGCATGTTTCCAACATTGTTTTCTACAGACCCGAGACAGTTTATAAAAAGCGACTATCTGAAGTTCAACGATGGATCCTCCAAGCTGCTGTCGGGTCACAAATTCCAGGACAAGTACATCGTGCTTCGTTCAGAGAAGCTGCTTCTTTACAGGGACATCAAAGTAAATAGCCCTTATTTCACCTTCCTCGAGTAAAGACTTTTAAACATTTGTGCTTTTTCTTGCTTGCAAATACTAGTCATTTAGAGGAACAATGAGGACTGACATCCCAAGGAAATCTAAATAAAGGGAAAAAACAAGAGTTATAGTGGAGCATTCATCCCTGCAACGTAATAGAGCCAAACAGACAGTCTCTGTGACATCTTGTGTATCAGTTTCATATATCCCTGAGCGTACTGTGAAGCTTTCAGACTTCTAAATTATAGAGAAAAATAAAACATACCGATGTCAGCAGACTCCATATTTCTTTCTGTCATTTCTTTTTTTAACAAAAAGAAAGAATGCAGAATATGCAGGAGAGAGGACCAGCAGGAGCGAGTTCCCTGGAGGGCTTTTCTTCTCAGTATAGTTCTGTAGTTGAAACATAGGATTCGTAAAGGAGTGTGAAGAAATGTTAATAATTGACGTTGTGGGGGGTCGTTAGGTAGGAGGCAAAATGAGTAGATATATAATAAATATCCTATATATATATATATTATATCATTATATATATATAATAATATATATAAAATTTGGGTTGGACAATGAAACTGAAAACACCTGGTTTTAGACCACAATAATTTATTAGTATGGTGTAGGGCCTCCTTTGGCGCCAATAAGCCGTCAGTTTGTCTTGGGAATGACATATACAAGTCCTGCAACGTGGTCGCGGGGATTTTAAGCCATTCTTCTTGCCAGGATAGGGGGCCAGGTCACTACGTGATACTGGTGGTGGGGAAAAAAACGTTTCCTGACTCGCTCCTCCAAAAAACACTCCAAAGTGGCTCAATAAAAATTTAGATCTGGTGAATGTGCAAGGCAAGGGAAATGTTATACTTCACTTCATGTTCATCAAACCAATCTTTCACCAGTCTTTGCTGTGGTTGTTTTGGTGCATTGTCATCCTGATACACGGCCACCAACTTCAGGATACAATTGTTGAACCATTTGGATGCCCATGGTCCTCAAGAATGGTTCAGTAGTCCTTGGCAGTGACGTGCCCATTTTAGCACAAGTATTGGGCCAAGGGAATGCCATGATTATAGCAGCCCAAACCATCACTGATCCACCCCCCATGCTTCACTCTGGGCATTCACAGTCTGGGTGGTACGCTTCTTTGGGGGCTTCTCCACACCGTAACTCTCCGGATGTGGGGAAAACAGTAAAGGGGTGGACTCACCCAGAGAACAATACATGTTTCACATTGTCCACTGCCCAAGATTTGCGCCCCTTCCCACCATTGAAACCGACGTTTTGCATTGGCCATGAGTGCCCCAAAGGTTTGGCTTTTAAGCAGCGCCCGGCCTGTATATTGACCCTGTGGAGCTCCCGACGGAACAGTTCTGGTGGAAACAGAGAGTTGAGGTGCACATTTAATTTTGCCGTGATTTGGGCAGCCGTGGTTTTTATGTTTTTTGGATAAAATCCGGGTTAGCACCCGAAACATCCCTTTCAGACAGCTTCCTCTTGCGTCACAGTTAATCCTGTTGGGATGTGGTTGTTTTTCTTGGTGATATGCTGACATTACCCTGGATACCGTGACTCTTGATTACATCACAAAGACTTGCTGTCTTGGTCACAGATGCGCCACCCAAGACGTGCACCAACAATTTGTCCTCTTTTTGAACTCTGGTTAGTCACCCATAATGTTGTGTACATTTCAAATTTTTGAGCCAAAAAAACTGTGCTCTTACCCTGCTAATTGAACCTTTCCCACTCTGCTCTTACTGGTGCAATGTGAAAATCAATGGAGACTGGCATACCAGGCTGGTACTAAATGACAGGTGTTTCAGTTTCATTGTCCAACCCCTGTATTTTATAAAATTTATATCATATATTATATTATACATGTATACAGAAACAGACCAAAACTTTTGGACACACCTTCTCTTTCAAAGAGTTGTCCTTATTTTCATGACTATGGATATTGTAGCTTCACACTGAAGGCATCAAAACTATGAATTAACCACATGGAATTATATACTGAAAAAAAAATTGTGAAAAAAAACTGAAAATATGTCTTATATTCTAGGTTCTTCAAAGTAGCCACCTTTTTTGCTTTGATTATCCCTTACGCACACTCTTGGCATTCTGTTGATGAGCTTCAAGAGGTAGTCACCTGAAATGGTTTTCACTTCACAAGGTTCCCTGTCAGGTTAATAAAGTTGTGTTTTTGCAGGAGGGGGGTACAGTACACAGCTGATAGTCTTACTGAATAGACTGTTAGAATTTGTATTATGGGAAGAAAAAAAGCAGCTTAGTAAAGAAAAACGAGTGGCCCATCATTACTTTAAGAAATGAAGGTCAGTCAGTCCAAACAATTGGGAAACATTGAAAGTGTCCCCAAGTGCAGTCGCAAAAACCATCAAGCGCTACAAAGAAAACTGGCTCACATGAGGACCGCCCCAGGAAAGGAAGACAGAGAGTCCACTCCTGCTGCGGACGATAAGTTCATCCGAGTCCACCAGCCTCAGAAATCGCAGGTTAACAGCAGCTCAGATTAAAAGACAAGGTCAATGCCACACAGAGTTTTTAGCAGCAGACACATCTGTAGAACAACCCGTTAAGAGGAGACTGTGTGAATCAGGCCTTCATGGTAAAATAGCTGCTAGGAAACCACTACTGAGGAGAGGCAACAAGCAGAAGAGACTTGTTTGGGCTAAAGAACACAAGGAAGGACATTAGACCAGTGGAAATCTGTGGGTTTGGTTTGATGAGTACAAGTTTGAGATCTTTGGTTCTAACCACCTGGTCTTTGTGCGCGGTTTTGAAGAGGTGAAACGGATTTGGACTCTACATGCTGGTTCCCACCGTGAAGCATGGAGGAGGAGGTTTGATGGTGTGGGGGTGCTTTGCTGGTGAACACTGTTGGGTATTATTCAAAAATTGAAGGCATACGAAAAACCAGCATGGCTACCACAAGCATCTTGCAGCGGCATGCTAAATTTTAAACCGGTTTGCGTTTAGGGTTGGACCATCATTTATTTTTTTAACAGGACAATGACCCCAAACACACCTCCAGGCTGTGTAAGGGCTATTGACAAAAAGGAGAGTGATGGGGTGCTGCCGCCAGAATGACCTTTCCTCCACAGTCACCGGACCTGAACCCCAATCGAGATGGTTTGGGGTGAAGCCTGGACCGCAGAGTGAAGGGAAAAAGGCCCAACAAGTGCTAAGCATCTCTGGCAACTCCTTCAAGACTGTTGGGAAAACCATTTCAGGTGACTACCTCTTGAAGCTCATCAACGAATGCCAAGAGGGGTTGTGCGTAGCAATAATCAAAGCAAAAGGTGGCTACTTTGAAGAACCTAGAATATAAGACATATTTTTAGTTGTTTCACACTTTTTTTGTTCAGTAATAATTCCACATTTTGGTTAACTTCATAGTTTTGATGGCCTTCAGTTGTGAAGCTACAATATTTTATAGTCATGAAAATAAGGACAAACTCTTTGAATGATAAGGTGTTGTCCAAACTTTTGGGCTTTTACTGTGTATGTATGTATATATATATATTTAATATATATATATCTCTAATAAATATATCTTATCTTATTATATATCTATATATATATATATAATTATATATTATATAAATCTCTTCCCCTCTCTATATCTATTTATATTATCTTTCCCCATTTTTTATATTCTTTCTCTTATTTTTATTTATATTATTATATATATATATCCTACTCATACACTGCTAAAAAAATTAAAGGGAACACTTAACACAATATAACACCAAGTAAATCAAACTTCTGTGAAATCAAACTGTCCACTTAGGAAGCTACACTGATTGACAATCAATTTCACATGCTGTTGTGCAAATGGAATAGGCAACGGGGAAATCTTTGGCGATTAGCAGGGACCAAAAAGACCAAATTCTTTAGTACCTATGCTTTTGATGATGTTTTGGTCAAATTTTGAATGTTGGGGGTTTTCTTTCACACTCGTGGTAGCATGAAAACGAACTCTACAACCCACAAAAAGTGGCTCAGGTAGTGCAGCTCATCCAGGATGCGCAAAAATCAATGTGAGCTGTTGCAAAGAAAGTTTGCTGTGTCTGTCACGTAGTGTCAGAGCCTGGACGCACTACCAGGAGACAGGCCAGTACACCAGGAGATGTGGAGGAGGGGCCCTAGGAGGGCCAAAAAACCAGCCCATGACCATTAAACCTCCACCTTTGTGCAAGAAGGAACAGGAGGAGCACTGCCAGAGCCCTGCAAAATGACCTCCAGCAGGCCACAAATGTGCATGTGTCTGCACAAACGGTTAGAACCCGACTCTATGAGGATGGTATGAGGGCCCGGCGTCCACAAATGGGGTTGTGCTCACAGCCCAACACTGTGCAGGACGCTTGGCATTTTGCAGAGAACCCAAAGGATTGCAAATTCGCCACTTGGGGCCCTGTGCTCTTCACAGATGAAAGCAGGTTCACACTGAGCACATGTGACAGACGTGACAGAGTCTGGAGACATCGTGGAGAGTGATCTGCTGCCTGCAACATCCTTCAGCATGACTGGTTTGGCAGTGGGTCAGTAATGGTGTGGGGTGGCACTTCTTTGGAGAGCCGCACGGCCCTCCCATGTGCTCGCCGGAGGTAGCCTGACCGCCATTAGGTACCGAGATGAGATCCTCAGAGACCTTGTGAGACCATATGCTGGTGCGGTTGGCCCTGGGTTCCTCCTAATGCAGGACAATGCTAGACCTCATGACTCCAAATCCAGGCCTCCATTGGTTAATAAATGTGATCTCCATTGATGATTTTTGTGTGATTTTGTTGTCAGCACATTCAACTTTGTACAGAACACAGTATTCGATGAGAATATTTTATTCATTCAAATCTAGGATGTGTTATTTGAGTGTTCCCTTTATTTTTTTTGAGCTGTGTATATACGTGTGTGTGTGTGAGGGGTGGTCCTTGCTCAGCGAGCTTCTCTAAATATGAGGTTGCAGAAGAATGTGGCTAATTACTGCATAAATACAAGGTAAATTAGAAGTGTTACTGCAATTTAATTGATATTTCTTGGCCTTTGCAATTACTGCCAGGTCTGTATTTAGTGCAAATTATTCTGGATGAAACGGAGACCTGGATGTGGGTTTTCATGTGTAGGTGTCAGAAGCAAGCTATAACTTTGATTTTGTTTGCTTTGTTCTCCTTCACTTTGTTCTTTGGCAGTTGGAGGATTGTGTTTGCTGGTAATGATTCAAACTGATTGCTGCCTTTTCTTTGATTGTTATTTGGTTATTTTAGTTTATCTTATCATGTTTTCTTTTTGCATAAATTTTTATTGCCAAAATATTCAGCTGTATCTTCTTTTTCTTGTCTTTTCTCTTCTTTTTTTGTGCAGAACACTAAAGCGGAGAAAGCGATTCAGTTGAAGATGGTAAAATGTTACCTGGGCCTGAAGAAAAAGCTCAAACCTCCAACCAAGTAAACAGTAAAAACAGTCTACAAATAGCTTGATAATAAGAAAAAGACACATTATAATCTAAGCTGCATCTGTTGCATTGTATATTCATTCTTATTTTATACCTGTGAGGTGAACTGGTACGACTAAAGTTGAACAACTTTGAAAGAAATCCAAATAAATCCTGAATTTATTATAGAGATACAAGGTTTATTAAAAAGTTTGCAAATGACAAAGCTGTGAGCAAACAAGTTCTTTAATGTGAAACTAGCTATATATAACCTATATATAATAAATGTAACCTGCTGGCCACATTTATTGGCCCCATGTTTGGATCATTATAAAAGCTCAAAGTTAGTCTCATTTGACTAAAGCTCACAGTTCCAGTTAACGTCTCAGTTGAGTTTGGTAAATTGTTAACATTTGTGATAATAGGACAAAAAAGTGTTTTTTTTCTGGCGTTGCTGTCTAACAGCCTGTTCGCATCTAATGGATCCTTAAAGATTTGGTGACCCCCGAGATGCCACTGTTTGCTGCAATACTCCTAAAACTGAATTCAACCCTCATCATCCTCTTTATCAATTATGGTTGCAAGATAAAAATGGATCCTTGTCCAGTCTTGTGGTCAGGTTAAAAAACACGTTTTATAGTTGGCGGCTAATGATTGATTAATTTTTTAAAGTGTTGCATACCATGGTATGATACCCAGCTCACATAGGCTTACCAGACACTATGACTGCACAAAAGGAAACACCAAGATGGCCACCGAAAAAGAATGACAAAATATTTCCAAAAACTAAATTACATAACAAACCTGCATTATAGAGAATACAAAACTCTGTCTTCGTTGCCAATCATTTTCAATCGATTTTGCTAAAACAAGAGGCCAACCAAACATATCGGCATCAGTTACCCAGAACAAATCAGGATTTTTCTGTTGCATCTCCTTAATAACATAGTTCTCAGATCATAATACGGAGGATATAAAATTAAATATAAAATTAAATTTATCCAGAACCACATTAAGTTCACATGCGTCGCATAAACATTCTTCAGGATCTGGCCACTAGTACCAGTTCTTAACTGAGCATACAGTGACATTTGTCTCTGAACTCGGTCCCACATAGAAATCTTCCTGCTAAGTCTTTCCTCTGCAATGTGAACAAGACGATTCCACATCTTTGTTTTATAAGGCAAGGCTCCCAATCCATATGCCCTAACACAGCTCGCCCCCAAAAAACACCTCATAGCTCCGTAGAGGACAGCATTATTACTTGGTGCATTTTCAAAACCCCACCCCTCTGCAGCATACCACAATCAGACCATAATTGATTGAACTCATCATTCCAATAAGGTTGGTTTAACCTATAAGGTTTCTTCACCATTGCGTTTTTAACCATGGCAGTTTCATCAATTTCTTTATACACCAGGTCACAAAATAGCAATCAATATTTTCTTGTGTAAGCTCCCATTTTTCAAGTTCATCTCTTATTTCCAAGAGTTTTGACACATTACAGATGACAGAAAATCAGCTGGAACTTTCTGTCTACTACCCCCATCAATAATAACCTTAGCTTCAGATCCAGTCATTTCTACTAAATCAAAAGGTGTTTAACGTCACCATGTGGTGTCACAATATAATCAGCAACTTCTTTACCTCTTACAGAAATAGGTAAAATATCAAACCCAGGATTTAATCTTCCATTAAGCATGCAGCATTTGGCTTCTTTTAAAAAAACAATAAAGGCTTTCCTATGTTTATTTAAACCCTCATCCAAAATAGTTGTAGAGGAAAAATCAACTGAGTCACAAACCAAGTCGTTGATAAAAACATCTTTCACTCTGGAAATCAAATCCTCCTCTTTATCTTGTGGTAACTCCCTTTTCACAAGCGAAACGTCTTCATCAAACAGCTTTCTCTGTGTGACCCTTCCAGCAAGCTTTCAATGCAACAATGTTGTTGTTAAAATGGAAAAAAATATATTTTTAGTTATTTTCCACTAGCTGGAAATACTAATTATATTTGGACTATGTTAACATCATTAAGACTTTCAAATGATTTGGATTTTTGGCAAGTAATATTTTTATCGCAACATTCACTAATGTTATTGCTTATTATTCTAATATGGTGCAGCCCTAACTGACACAAAATGTAAGAGTGTTTATTCTATAAAATAAGTTGCAGACACAAGTTTCAGTGATACTGTTTAGTGAAAAGCTCAGCACCAGTTTAAATGATGATTGGTGTGATTTCATGTGAAGTAAATTATCCAATGTAAATATTTGTAGCACTTTTTAATTACCTTGGTTCCAAAAAAACAAACAAAAGAACATAAATAAAACACCTATCTATAGTGAAAAATGGTACAAACAAAACATGTTGAACCTGTAAGCTTATGTCTTCTCATGAGAATTCATGCCAGCAACACCGATTAAAAAGCTCCAACAGAGCCAGCAAAAGCATAGTAAAACTGTGTGAGGTTCAAAAGAACATTTCACAAATAATTAGGAATATTTGCAGCGCGTCAGTTATGAGAGTTGGAATGAAATGAACATCCAAGAGAAGGAGAGTCCTTCTGAAGTAATGTGCTGTTCACCACAAAAGACTTGGTGTCAGTTTCTTGTTGTGAAAAAGCAAAATATCTTGAAGGTTTTATCTTCCACAGACAGCACGTCTTTTTAAACAATTGTGAGCAAATTAAAATTCTAGATGTACAGTGAACACAATGAGAGAAATGAGAGCATTCATGAACGGTATTAATATTTTCTGAGAACCCAGAACATAATAACGATGTTTTTTTTAATCTAATGAAGTTGATCTGAATATGGTCAAATTAAACACAGATCTATTTAAGCATGAATGGCTGCTGTGAAATTAAAAGGTTTTAGGCCAAAAGCTATTTCATGTGGGGAAGTATCACCAAAATTTCATGTCAAGGACACAGTATGGGTGTCTGTTGCTTAGAAACCAAGCAGCCAGTCTTTTACACACACATCTCTGTGCTCCTGTCTTTAATCCACCACTTCTAACTTTTCTAAATAAAGCCGTAATTAACAGCAATGATTTTCTTTTCATTGATCTGCATGAGTTAAGGTGTTTTCTGTACATTTGTTCTGCCTAAATACAATCAGGATTTTGTTAAAGAAGATCAAGTACTTTAAACATGAATGCAATGAAAAATAGGGTAATGTATGTTTAAGTGGATATGTCGGACCTTTTCTTGTCTTTGTGACAACAAAAAGAAAAAATACATTATACAAATGAGAAAAGCGTTCAGACATAATTAGCTAAAAGAGAAATATTTTTTGTAGTGAAAGTTTCTTTTTTTAATACAGATTTGATCTTTTAGGCTGGTGACCGTAAATTAGCCCAATTTTATTCTTGGTAGTTTGAACACAAAATCAAGTAATATGCTCCAATTGTTTATTGCACTAAATATTTTGCCATTTGGCATTCTGCTCTTTGTGCAGTAACAGTTTGGAGTATGACAAGGTATTAGCTGGGAAATTACTTAGGTTATCTGCTCAAGCAGAGCCTGCAGTCAGCTGTTTAATAGACATACTGCTCATAGCTTGCCAAATATAGTTTTAAAACAGTGTCATGAATAATATTGATAGGTCGGTTTCCATACCATGACTGAGCATTTGAGCCTTCTTCTTTTAGCCAGCTTTTCAAATTTTTTTCTCACTGTCAGACATTTAATCAAACTAAGCCTTTCTGGTTTTAGGTCTCCCAGGATTACTTAAAATTGTTGTATTTGCTAAACACCACAAACATAGGAGATACATTTTTTAGAGAATGTTTTATTTTTTTTAATTTTACATTTTTTTTCAGATTCAAAGCTTACATCAGTCAGTCATTTTCTATACTGCTTCTTCCATAATGGGTCGTGGGGAAGCTGGAGCCTATCTCCAGCAGTCTATGGGCGGGAGGTGGGGTACACCCTGGACAGGTCGCCAGTCCATCGCAAAGCAACACACAAACAACCATGCACACACTCATTCACATAACTAAGGGCAATTTAGAGAAACCAATTAACCTAACAGGCATGTCCTCCCCATGCCTGTGGGAGGAAGCTGGAGTACCCGGAGAGAACCCACGCATGCACAGGGAGAACATGCAAACTCCATGCAGAAAGACCCCCGGCCGGGAGTCGAACTCAAAGCTTACATGTATTTTAGTATTTACTTACTAGAATTACCTTTTAAATTAGACATTTCCTCCTGACCGAACTGCTGTAACTGAGACAGGTTTGTAGGCTGCTTAGCCCAGACACACCATTTCATATCTGTCTAAAGAGTTTTCAAAAGGACTAAGTGTCTTTAACCTTCTGGCTGTCTTTTAATGTTGCATTAGTCCTTCTACACAATATTCTTTCCACATGATGCCATCTATTTTGGGAAGTGCACAAGTCCCTCCTGGAGCAAAACATTTCCATAACTATACTTCATAGTTAGGATGGTATTCACATCCTTCGCCTTCTTTTTTTCAAAGGCAATGATCGCAATTATGGCAAAACACTCCAGTTGATGTTTCATTAGACCAGCAGAGTTTCTAAAAATTAAAGTCTTTGTCTCTTTGTGCATTTGCAATCTCCAATCTGGCTTTTTGCATGTTCATTTTTGGAGTAATGGCTTCTTCCTTTTCTTATTAGAGGACAATATTATTTTTATATTTGTATAACACAGTAAGCATAGTAAGTTTATTTGTATAGCACATTTCAAGAACAAGAGAATTCAAAGTACTTTACGTGATAAAAACATAAGAAAACACATATAAAGTATGTTGTAGTGGCATAATAAGGGAAAGTAAGTAAAAGTTGGAAAACATATTGAAATGATGAATAGTTCAAATAGAACAATCAAAGGCAACTCTAAGCAAAAGGAGTTTTAACCTTGATTTAGGGGACCTCTGTGATTCAGCATTTTGGCAGTTTCTGGAAGTTTGTTCCAGATTAGTGAGGCATAACATCTGAATGCTGCTTCTCCATGTTTGGTTCTGATTCTTAAGAGCAGACTTAAACCAGAGGACCTGAGTGGTCCAGGAGTTTCATACAACAAGAAGTCTTTAATGTTTTAGTCCTAAGCCGTTCAGTGATTCATAAACTAACAAAAGTATTTTAAATTATATTCTCTGAGATACAGGGAGTCAGTGTGGGGACCTTAGAACAGGGGTGATGTCTTCTACTTTCTTAGTTTTAGTGAGGACATAGGTAGCAGCATTCAGGATCAGCTGCAGCTACCTGACTTTTAGGCAGACCTGTGAAGTAACCAATTTCACTAAAGATAAACACATAGATGAGTTTTTCAAAATCTGCTTGGACAGTAGTCCTTTAATCCTGGAAATGTTCTTCAGGTGTTGGAAGGTTGACTTGGCAATTTTCTTAATGTGCCTCTGAAGGTTCAGGTCTGAGACCATTACTACACCCAGACCTGATCAGTGGTTTCTAGCTGTAATAACCGAAGCTGTGTGACTCTTGATCACTCCTCCTTTGGTCCAAAAATAAATACTTCAGTCTTGTTTTTATTCAACTGAAGAAAATTATCGCACATCCACACATTGATTTTGTTCTGTGCATTCTTAGTCACCTGGTGACATTGTAATGTTGAGCTGGGGTTGGCATGTAGAGGTTAAATATGAGTATTATTATGCAGATGTCATTGAACACCTTGACAAGGGGAGTCTCGGTACTCTTGTGAGCACCGAAACCTGACTGAAAGATGTCAAAGCAACTGGTCATTGTTAAGAAGGTACTGAACAGTTGAAACACAGCTTTTTCAGTAACCTTATTGATGAATGGAAGATTTGAGATGAGCCTGTAATTTTGCAATAGCAACTTGTCCAAATTGTTCTTTTTTAACTGCGGTTTGATGATTGCTGTTTTTAAGGCTTGATGAGAAAATACCTGACAGCAAAGATGAGTTTATTATTTGAATCAAATCAGACGCTATGAGCAAACAGCATCATGGTTTTATAATCAAATTCCAGGAGTTAAATCACCTTAAAAAGTTCCTTGAATCTGTGACAAAAGAATAGTTGATGCAACACAGTTGTAAATATACCCTTAAATTCCTAAATATTTTTCAACAAAACGGTCAGATGTCTTAGCTTCTGGCTTTGGTTGTCAACAGCCACATTCACCTTTTACTTACAGTATAGTCTCCCTGTTTTTCATGGGAAACCTGGATAAGTGGTAGATATGAGGACTCATTATCACTAGAAAAACTGTTGCACATATTCTATGCAAATCCTTCCTTCCGCTGTGGAAAATGATTTGGTTTTCATTTAGGCTGACCACTATCCCGCTTTAACAGTGTATACATGTGCAGCTAACTGTGTGCCACTTATTTGTCATTATTCCTCCTCTTTCTGGCATCGCACCAACTTTTGCCACCTAATGGGATATACAGGACACCCCTGACTAGAGTTTATTTTAACCTGTTGTGAAAATGATTTAACACATTTGTTTTTCAACAAATGCAAATGATTAAATTCGCCTGTTATTGTACTCAATGACACGTTTCAAAGCTGCAGCAGTTCCCACTGTTGAATAAAAGAGGGAATTTTTAAGAAGCCAAGCAACACACCTCACATTATTTATAATTCCTCGTAATTTTCTTCATGTCACAATTTTCTGAGTCAGGGTCAAGTGTGAAAAATGAGTCCAGCAAGTAATTGTCGACACTGTTCAGTGCTTCATGGGGAGAAAAAACTGGATAACAGGGAAGGACTGGGAAGTAAAGAGGGACAGACAAGAGAGAATGATGAAGCGTGGTATCATAAATGTACTGTTGAGTGGGCTATGTGAGAGGTATTACGGTGAATAAAGAAATAAAGACAAAGTGCTGAGGAAAATGGAGGGAGTTATGGTAAGAGGGTGAGGAGAGGGGGCGCTTCAATACCTTGTTAGGGAGTGTTCTGTCTCTGAGCAGCCTACTGCGAAGTTGGATCGGCTGCCCTAACTCACAGGACTGGTGCTGCAGGCTCTCAATGTCTGCCCCTCAGTTTTTGCTTTGTTCCCCCCCCCACCCACCCACTCATTCCTCATTTTCATTTACAGCTGTGAAGGTTTCGAAAGCACAGGAAAGTGGTCTTTTATGCCTAAACTACCTGTGTGCAGATTAAACACACAGTAAGGAGCTTTTATAATACCAGTGTGAAAATAGATACATTATTAAAATGTTACTTAATTTGGTAAATAACTCAAAGATAACTTTAAGTAATTATGGGTGTGATGACGCTCACACTGTTGGGTTCATGAAAATGATACAAGGTTTAAACAATTTATTTGGGTTTTGTTACTACGTACACATTACTACGTGAGAAAAGGTTTCAAAAATCACAAACAAAAGATGTAGCCGGTGTATAATATTCAATTCCATGGTTGACCAATCCATACAGTGGAGTTTCTATGCTTGTCCAATTCTCAGGAGGTGTTCATGCCAAAAAAAAACATTGAAAATGCTCCCTTTTTGTGTTTTCACGTAATCTTTGTTCAGTATACAGTTTAAAAAAAAGTTAATGATTCAACAATATGAAAGAGACTGAGAAAAAATGTCCTCCGTTCGTAGCGATTGAAGACAAAAACTACTGCTGATCACAAAGAATACAAGGGCCCATTTCACATTTTCCAGAAGAACTTCTTAATGATCTGATCTCCATGACTAAAGGGCAAATATTCTGTGAACTGACTAGACAAAGGGGAGCTTTTTGGAAGGTGTGTGTCCTGTTACATCTGGCATAAAGCTTACACATCATTTTAGAAAAGTATCACACCAACAGCCAAACATGCTGGTGCTAGTGTGATGGTCTTGACCTGCTTTGCTGCTTCAAGATCTGGACGACTTTCCACAATTGATGGAACCATAAATTCTGCTCTCTATCAGAAAATGCTGAGGGAGAATGTCTGGCCATCAGTTTGTGATGTTAAACCTCACATCCATGTGAGTTATTACATTTGGAGACAATGATCTTTTCACATATTGGCTCATAATTAAAATCATGATTTGAAAATTACGTTTTGTATTTACTAATACAAATTTTAATGTCTGGCATTAAAATTTGTGTGATTATCTGAAACATTTAAATGACAAAAAAAGCTTCTCTCAGTCTGCCCTGGGGCAGCTGTGGCTTTAATGTAGCTCACCACTGTCAGTGTGTGAATGTATGTATGAATGGGTGGATGACTGAATGTAGCGTAAAGCGCTTTGGAGTCTTCAAACTTGATAAAGTGTTATAAGAGTGTAGGCCATTTACCATTTACTACATCTCCAAACCACATTACCCATCATTCAACCTTATAAAAGATAGGTCTAGGCATTTAGATAGTTTACAAATAAAATAAATGTATTTCTGATTAATTATGATTGGCAATCCATTTTTCATAGTTCTTATATTTACCCTGACTTGTAAGATCATCTAATCTACAAATTATATACTATTATTTTCATATAATACTTTAGGGCTTATTTAAGCAAGCAGCAAGTGCTCTGTGTATAGAGTTTAGAGGATATTGATGTCTGCTCATACATAAACATGTGTATTGCAATTGCAATAATTAATTGCACAGTTAAGGAGCAAGCAGTTAAAAGGAGTTTTTCTCATCCAGTCTTTACATGTGCATGTAAAGGTTATGACCCTTCTGTTATCTGTGTCATCTTCAAAAACCTCTCCTTAAATTCAATGATATAGAAATTCCTGAATCTAATACATGTCTCTTTTTTTTTTTCTTTTTACAGCTGGGGCTTCACGGTTTACACGGATAAACATCAGTGGTGAGTCTTATACAGAATCTTTTCAGTAAATGAACTTAAAGCTGTGATTTTTACTGTTTCTGTGTAAATTCCCGGGAAACCAGAAAAACCTGGTGTTTCAGTTGGAGATTTCTTCATGATCTAAATGGGTTCATTAAGGGTGATATGAATCAGTTTGGTGATGGGAATGATGAAAGCAGAGCCTAGCTAATTATCAGTCGGAAACTGCGTTCAATACAATATAAATCAAGTTTATCAAATCTTTTATTTTCATCACTTTTATGAGCTTTATTCTTCGACATGCATTTTCTCTATTCAAATTTTTTATTATGTTTAGCTTCTTCGACCTATTATTGTTGAACAGCACACACACAACGATGGAGGCTGTGGAGATTTATTATTTAGTCTTGAAAACAAAGCTTCAGAGATGCTATTTTGGATTGTTGGTAGAGCCGGAGAATATGTGGTTTTTGGAAATTTCCGTGAAGTTTCCTGGAAATGGACATGTTTACATGCCCATTGACATAAAATGGCCATGGGTAATAAAAGGTCAGGGAAAGAAAATTCCAGGAAAAAAAACGTTTTGTGTCTCATAGTCAAAACACACCCCTCCCTCACCTGTTGCTGCACTCTGTCTGGGACCTGACAGAGGTATTTCGAAGGGAAAATTAGTATAATTGAAAGGTTTTAGACTACCTCTGTGTTGGATACAATATACATATTTATCAATTTGTGAAAAATTTAGATTTTTTCCTGTCTTATATGATAGAATAAATAAATAATAAATAAATGTAATGGTATTAAAACAAAACTCTAATTTTCATTACAAGCCACCATGCAAAAGCAAGTACTTTGTCGCATTTCAGAAACATTATTAATTCCCTTTGTTTAAATTCTGTATAAAGTATACCTCCACATCTGGGTGGGTGGGTTGATAGATAAGTAGCAGGATGACTGCTAATGATAGTGAATCCTCCTCTTGCCAGGTCCATTTATGATAACACCTGAGGTGTCCCCTCTGAAGGCATAATGCGCAGCGACATGTAGAAAATAGGTGAATATCTATGAGTGATGTGACCGAGTTTACCCCCCACAGGCACTTCTGCTGTGACAGGAGGGAGACACAGATCAGCTGGGTGGCAGACATCATCGCTCTGAAGGTAAAATAAAATGCAGCTGAAAACAGGAAGGACAAGTTAGCTCTTCTCTAATGTAAAATCTTTGATAAAGCTCCTAAAAGCATAAATGTTATATTTTTAGATTTTCTCAAACATTGAAGATATTTGTTAACTTTTAAACAGTGTTTTGACAAAACAACAAAGTTATGCAAAGAGTAATTTTGCCTTAGTCAGGAAAATACACAGAACTTCTCCAAAGTGAAGGTTATTTTAATCCCACATTCATTACAGCTTTCTTAGACAGAATATTGAGAGAGCCAACTTTGTTGGATTAGAAATAACCCCTCAGTGGGATATAATCAGGATTCTTTGCTGTCATACGACTCATTAAAAGTGGTAGCTCTTATTTTTTCCTTTTCCTGATAAATGATGGAACTGGAAGGACGATTCATTAGTCCTTTATTCTTGTCCTTTCTGTTGACATTTCAGTTTGTCCTTGATGGTTTTCTTCAACAGAAGGGGCTTCTTTCCAGCCCTTCCTGTCACAAGGTTGTCATTTAAAAATCCTTTCTGCAGAGGTTTAACCCATAGATTCAACAGGTATCAGAAAGATTCTTCAGCGATTTTCTTTATATCTTACAATGATAGCATCACACAGTACCTGCACATCTGTTGGCTGCGAATCGATGATGTTAATCTTCTGTTGAACGTCATACATTTCAAAGGTGCTCTTTTCGACTGTGGTCTGGATAATGAGAAGGCCTTTGGAGTAACATGAACCCATTGTCATGTTCAAGTAACCACTTTGAGATGATTTGAGCTCTTTGGCATGTTGCATCAATCTGCTTAAAGTAGGGCACCAGTCCCCCACCATCCCTCATGGCAAAAGAGATCTGGTTCTGGGCCAGCATACCCCAAAGATTAACGGCCCTTTGGTGACCTGGATCAGGTTTTCCAATGATGGCCCACACATGGGCCAGCACAACGGCAGCTTAAAACAATAGTAACCCTGTACTAGTTTAGAACAGTTTTAGTACTGCCACCAATTGCCAGCCTAATATACAGTATCTCACAAAAGTGAGTACATCCCTCACATTTTTCCAAATATTTTATTAAAACTTTTCATGGGACAACAGTGAGGATTTGACACTTTGATACAATGTAAAGTAGTCAGTGTACAGCTTGTGTAGCAGTATAAATTCAAACTCACTTTTGTTCCCAGGGTTTTAGAAATTAATGAATCTGTATTAAGTTATTTTAAAGGGACAGTAAATTGACATTGTTATGCAAGCTGTAAGCTGACTACTTTACATTGTATCAAAGTGTCACATTTTCAATGTTGGAAAACCTGATCTGGGCCACCTGGTTGAGCAGAACCAGGCCAGATCTCTTTTGCTATGGTGGGATTACATTACCCCCCACTAGCCTGAACAGTTGAGAATGGCAGGATGGATCCATCCTTTCATATTATTTACTCCAGATTCCTTCCCTACCATCTGAACGTTGCATTTGAACTCAGTTAATTGAACCAGACAAAATATTTACAATCTGCTACTGACCAATTCTGTTGAGCCTGTGGGAATTGTAGGTTCAGTATCCTGTTTTTATCTGACAAAACATCTGACCCGGCGCAATCTGCTGCTTTAGTCCATCTGCTTCAGTTTGATGTGTCATGCACTCAGAGACTTAATTTCCCATACCTTGGTTGTAACAAGTGTTTATTTGAGCTACTGTCCACACAACTGCCAGTCACTGGATTTTTTTTGTCTTCTGTTAGTCATTTCTCTTTAAACCCAACAGATGGTTGGGCATGACCAACAGTTTCTGAAGTACTCACCACGTCTGGCATCAATAACCATCAATAACATTCAAAGTCATTTAGCTTCCCTTTCGTCGTCATTCTGATGAGCTGAATTTGAACTGAGTTTGAACTTTACGAGTCGTCTTCATCATGCATTCGTGGCTAAATGCATTGAGTTGCTGAAATGTAATTGGCTGTTTCCCCTATTTGTTTAAACAAGAAACTCAACATATGTACCTAATAGGGTGGCAGATGAATGGATTTTGATACAGTAATTTCAGCTGAACTCTTTCACAGCTTCCCTCTAATTATTACAGCAAAATAACATGAGCTGATGGTTTTTGTCCACTCCCCAATTAAATAGTTTAAGCCCAAAACGCTATTAATTAATATGCATCTGATCATTCAAGATAATTTAGGTAGAGTGTGAACTGTCATCGCAAAAACTGAAGCTGAAAAATGTACAAAACACAACATTCATGTTCCTTTGCCAAAGCTTTAGGCCATTGCAGTATGCTTCTCCTCTCCTATTTGGGTGAAAAATGCCCTTAATTACTCACAAAATAAATAAATTTTTAACTCTTATCAAAGTTAGTAGAAGTAGTAGGTATAAATAAATAAATCATATGTTTCCCCAATCAGTCATTTCTGTAGTGCTGTTAGACAGATTAAACACATAAAGCGGGGAGAGAACTGTAAAGTTTTTCGAGGTCACTCTACAGTGACATAAATCACTTTATGTGGAAAAGCTGTGAAAATAAGGTCAAGGCAAGTGTAACAATCACATTGTCGTGCTTAGCCCCCAGACAGAACGCTGTGTTGTCACTGTCAACCGCTGACACAGCACATATGACATAAATAATGCAGGCCAAAGCAAACACAAGCTGAGCTGCTATGGATGTCACATATTCTTGAAACATTTTTTTCTCTCCTCTAACATTAATTTCCACTTTCCTTTTTAAAAAAATGTTTTCTCATTAAAATAAATAAATGAGACTATTTTCTGGTGAGTTTTAATATAAATAACTAAGGTGTTTTTTGGGCTTTCAGGACATTTAATCAGTATTGGCACTCCTTTATGGGAACCTGTCTCCGGTCACAGTGCTGTTTATCACGGGTACTTACTGTAAAAGCCTTTTAGTGCTTTAGTTTGGGTTAGCAAGTAGAAAGGGCAACGCTGTCAGGGGAGATTGATCTAAAGGGAAAGACAGTATTTGTTTTGAAGGTGTTTATTTCAGTGCACTCTTTTCTTTCTCTCTGGAGACGATTTTAGCTCTGCAACAGCTAAATCTATAGCAGACTGAAGCTGGCTAAAAGTATTAAGATTCTCCCTCCTCAATTCTCTAAACATTAGGATTGTTGGCTTCCAGCAGAGAAGCTTTCTGGGAAGGACAGTGGACCTGTGTGAAGGCCAAAGAGAAACGTACAGACCAGAAAGTAAGACAGGGGGGTCCAGGTTCTCTTGATTTCCATTACCTGTTAGGAAGCACCGTACTCCTACAGTTTCCATAGCAACCAGCGATGGAGGATCTCACTCTACAGTGAGGTGCAATGAGTGATGGTGGTGGTGAGGGCTGGGAGGAGGGTGCAAAGGTCCATGGACAGGTCCTCACAGCGATGAATTGAGGATTTGTTAAGAAGGCACAGCTCTGTTGGTTCGAGGGGTCGCAGTGGTTTTCAGAGGAGAACGTTGTTAAAGTAGAGGTTTAGGCAGAGATCAGAACTCAGTTGAACTTCTGGTATAGAACACAAATTCATCCCTCAGGCTCTGCATCCATGCTTGAAGTACACGTCAATAAATTAGAACATAATTGAAAAGTAAAATTATTTCAGTAATTCAATTCAAATAGTGAAACTCTTGCATTATATATGTTCATTACACACAGACTGATACATTTCACGCTTTTGTTTCTGGTCATTTTGATGAATATGGCTCACACCTCATGAAATCGTAATGTTTAGTTCCTTAGAAAATTTGATTTTAACATAAGATCAATAAAAAATTATGTATAACACAGAAATGTCCTGTTATAGCCTATACAGTCATGTGGAAAAAGTGCTGACTTGACAGTAGTCCACCAGACAATGATGGTGACCCACTAACGATCATTCCTACAGAAGCTGGTTGTTCACTCGCTGAAGGCCATTTGTTCTCCTGGGTGTCTCCCTTGTTATCAGACTCAGAATCAGATAAGATCTTTTTGACAGTAAAGACATAAAAATGGAAGTTAGGATTTGCAGTTTCTTATATTTACTCCTGAGAAGAGCTTTTTTTCCACATCTATAGGCTGTATATCTGTAGTGTTTTTAAACAGTAAGTTCTAACCATAACATCTTTGTTTCTCAAAACTAATTTTTATTTCTTGGATTTTGATGTCGATCCTTATTTCTTTGAACTAAACTATAAAAAAATGGAGCTAATTATGAAACAGAAGAGAGCTTCAGCTAACATCTGCAAAGTGTAATGTAACAGTTCTGTTGCCACAGGTTAGTAAATACATGATTTTGTATAATTTGTCATGACAATTTGCACCATTTAATGGCTCTGCAACAATTCCCAATTTCTTGCTCAGTGATTGTCTTTGCAGATTTATGTCTCTGTCAATATTTTACTCCCAAATACAAGTAACACGGGACCATGGTTGGGCTGCAAGTGTCTATTAAAACAGTATAAACTAAATATAAACGTAAGATAAACCAAGCAACTCTTGCCCCAACGTCCAATGCCCAGCCATGGCTTCTTGCAGCTTCAATTCTCTATTATTTTCTAGACTAGAAGTAGAGCGGCACAATATCAGGAAATATTTTTCAATTATCATTCTATTGCTGAAAGTTGTGATGTCTATATTGCTTAAGTTAACCCGCATTTTAGTGATCCTAACAGTCCTTTCCGATATTGCACACACTGATATTGCTTTGGTGATTGTGATTTTGATTTATTGTACAGGTTTAACTACACGATAGATACTTACTTTTAGTTGTTGATTGTCAAAGCAGGTATAAATCAACTCCCAGCAGTTACGAATTGAATTTTGTCTGGCAATAAACATCTCACAGTGGATACAAATTAGTAGACAGAGAAAAGTCAGGTGAGAACCCACAAAGCTTCACAATTGCGATGTTTGAAACGATCACCACGTAAACTTAACTCATTGCTTCTTTTGGTTACTTTTAAAATTATCTTTATTTTTATTAAAGTTTGTGCTCTTTACTTTGTTTGTTTAGCATACCTCTGACTTCAGGCATAACACCAGTACCTCCAAAGAAACTACAGATCTCAAAGTCTCCAAAGGAGGTGCTAAAACAGAAAGCAGCCTTGTTCCAACATACAACCACAGTTTCAGCACAGACGTAAGGCAATCACTTGAAGACTTAGTTTCTTTTGACTTCGTCAAATGTAATTTTATATTAAAGCTCCTAAGCTGCTTTCATTAGTGTGTTTCATTCTTATAAACTGTTTAGATTTTTTATGTATCATTACTTAGAAGTTGTTGTCTAAAAGATTTTAAAGGGAAACTGTATCTTCCTTTTCCTGCAGATGACTGTTCGGAGGGTTTCTCTTGGAGACGTCGACTGGAGTACAACCGAAGTCCCTGAACGTCACCTCAAAACCAACACCGTACCCAAGTCTCTAAAGCCCGGAAACCTATCTGAGGCCCCAGAGATGCCTCACCGTAGAACCTCCGTGGACAATTGCATGTCTCCACGACTGCCACCTCCGTACGTGCCAAGACACATGAAGCCCACATCACTGGGTGTTTTACCTCAAACCGGCAATAAGACGCCTGGTAAAAAAGCTCTTCCTATTAGTGGGGGAGTTATGCCCCCTAACCTGCTCAATGAACTGAACATGGTCCTCAGCAAGACTGGTCGCAAGAGCACTGAATGACAAAATAAAAAGAAAGGTTGTTAGTTTATATATGAATGGTACAGAGTCTGAAAGGAGAGAATAAAGAAACATAAATGAAAGAACATACAGTTTAGATGGACAGAGTCATGCTGTTATTTCGCCGAGCACTGCTTTTGAACTTGGATATTCGAGGAGACGCTGGTGCATGAAGGATGAAGATAACAGGTGTGGGAAGCAGTGGAGGTCATGACAGACCTTAGCTGCATATAGCAATGACCAAAGCACTACATAGTAAGATATAAATGCTGATCTTTGAAACTGAAAGAAATCTAGAAAATCACGGGAGACTAAGAATCAAAGGTTAGCATCAATATGTTAAATTTTATTTCATGCTTGTGCTGTTTCTTTAAGAAGCTTGTTATAACTGTATAGTAGTAGTAGTATTAAGTATTTAAGAGCATTATAGTGCTTGTTTTATTGAAGACTATCTACTGGTGATACAAATTCTTTTTAATAATTTGGTGGCAGATTCACAGCAAAATGTTTCTGTATATACAAGAAATAGTGTTTCTTATATTGAAATTTTACCACAGGTTTTACATATTCCTTGTGCGTGTCTGCATATAAAATGGTAAAAGTTCAGCCTTTACTAGGTTCTTTATATAAACACATAGTACAGCATGTGTGGTAGAAGGGAACTAAAGTGTTAAGTATATTTATATTTCATAGGTGACTTTTATATTGTAACCCTTAATTATACAAGTAGAGGTGTTTTAACCACTTTAAAATGCCTGCCCTCAAATGTTGTTTTAATGTACAGCATGAATATATTAATAAACTCAGAAAAATGCTCGGTGATGTTTTAGTGAACAATTTAATCTTTAATTATTACTTATTTCCGTCTTCTCAATAGTTTGTGCCTGTTTCACCTTCAATGATGTTCATGTAAAATACTTTTAGCTTTATATCAAACTACAGTATTTTGCACCTATAAATGTAAATTATTAACTACTATATTTGATAAAGATGTAATGGTGCATGTATTCATACCAAACCGTCATTGTTCAAATGTTACAGTGTGGTTCATGTTCTAAGGCAACAAATACGTTGCTCATATCTGGAAAAGGAGCACATACGGTTTCACTGGTTTTTATAAAGACCCAACTCAGAAAATAAGTTAAGATACACTCTAAGGTACTCCACACCAAAGGAATGCAAGACCCACATGCAGATACTGGTTACTGATTTCTTACTGGAAAAAGATTCGGGCTTCACTGCAGTGAGTATATAAAAAGCCAAAATGTTTGTATGAAAAACAAGCAAATTATAGCATGCTAGGTCTAGAATGGCTGTAACAAACGCCATGTTTGAGTGCAAGATGGTTCACGAGTGTTTTTCGTACCGACGTACCATGGGCCAAAGGTCAATGAAGGATTTTGTAATCGTATCATCAGAACTGCAATGTAATATCTTGGATACTCTGATAATGAGAGAGGCAGAGCTCTCAACTGAACCACCTGGAGAACTTTGATGCTGTCAAGCAGAGCAGGAAAGACCTTCAGGGCCTCTTCTCTCTGGGGACTCCTGAAACAGCTGACAATTGGCCAGAAGGATGCAACTCTTTAAGAAACGGAGGCAAACAGCTGTCGAAGGAATCCCAAGAAGTCATTATGAAGGACATTTGTTGGCCCAAGGCAAGTTTTGAAAAGCTGTCAGTTGCATAGGTCAGTTAATACCTCACACACATTAAAATGAGCTTTCTCTGTAAGGTAGTCGGGCTCAGCTTTAGAAGGTGTAGAGCTCCATCATCAAGGGGAACCTTGTAATCGAGTCACTGCTCCTCTGAGTCCAGAAGGAGCTGACTGAGGTGGTTCATCTGATGGGATGCCCCCTGGACACCTCTCATTGGAGATTTTTGCAGACATAATCCCTCTGAGGGGGCACCCAAGGGAGGATGCAGAACCCCATGGAAGTATTATATATAGCCTCTGACCTGAGAACACTTTGGAATCTCCCAGAATGAGCAGGACACTACAACATTAGAACCTCTCACTTGCAAGTTTGTTTGTATTTCTAGTTTGGTTTTGGAGAGGGCTATTTACTGTTTAAAAACAGAGAAAAAGAAATTTTTATATTTGTTGTACCAGACACTCATGAAATCATGGTCCCAAAACTGAGATAAACATTGAACCTTTGATTTATTTGAACTTATAAACCTTTAGTATTTCATATCTTTCCATTGTGTCTTTGGCCCACCATTGGGGTCCTATTCAGAAATATCTGTCAGGACTTATTTTCTATATAAATTTCTGAGACGAGGAATTGCAACACAGTTGCTTAATATATGTAAAATGTCTGCTTTGTTTGCTTTTAGAACTTTTGAAAGTACAGAACAATTGTAAAAGTAACATTAGACTTTTTACTATAGTTTTCGTAGAGTGCAACTTTGATTTTTTTTTTCTTTTCAGACTTAAGTACCATCTTTGATACCGTTGGTCACATAAATCTGTTACACATTCTAGAGTGATTTGTTGGTGTTAAGGATCTGGCTCTTTATCAATAATGCTAATATCATTTAAGGAGAAAGTGTCTTGTCACGCTTAATTGTCACGCTCTTCTGACAGTGTTGTCAATATTCAGGGGAGTGGTGGCCTAGTGGTTAGAGCAGGAGGTTTGTGTTCCAGAGGGGGACACAAGGGGCTGAGTTCGTATCCCACAGATTGCCACTCTGGGTCCCTGAGCAAGACCCTTAGCCCCAGAATGCTCCCCGGGCGCCGCACAATGGCAGCCCACTGCTCCCTAAGGGATGGGTTAAATGCAGAGGACAAATTTTGTTGTAATGTACATGTGCAATGACCAATAAAGATGATTATTATTAATATATCCCCACTGGCCTAATTGAGCTGTGGTGTATCTCTGGGATCTGTCCTTGCACTGCTTTTGTTCTCTGTTTGCAAGATTTCTTATGTTCATCACTTACAAAATTATTGTGTGCCCTGTCACTTCTCTGAGGATGACACTCAACTGTGCATGCCTTTAAACATACAGCTCCCAGCAGTGTAAATCATTTCATAGCTTGTCTTTCTGACATTAAACGGGAACATCCTGAGATTTTCAAATGTATTAATAATTCAGGGGTTGGCTCCATTTGGTCCCCTAAATTATTTGTATTAGTTTTAGCAGTGGCGGCCGGCCCATAGGTGATGGGGCGCCACCCTCCCTAACAAAAGAAGGAAATGTAGAATATATTTTTACAAATTCTGTTATATATAGATATAGATATATCTATAGATATATATCCGTGTGCCTCTACATAAGACTGGCATTATTTGCTGTTATTTCAACTTTTAACTTTGTTCTCTCTCTTTTCTCTTCCTAGAAGCTACACCTGGCCTGACTCTGTGTCTACCTGTGACATCTTTCTGGAGAGGGGCATCGTCCAAGCTTCTGCTGACAACAACTTAATGCTAATGCTCACCCTATACCGATGATCCACAGGCCCTGTCTTTTAGTGTTTAACCCTTTCTCTCTCCTAGACATGGTGATCTGAGCTTTTACTGTGGCTAACTCTATGTGCTCTCTTTCAGACTCTAACCTTGAAAACTGGCTCAGAGTTTATATGTTCTTTCTTTCTAGGTGAAACGACTAAAGGTGCTACATCCATTAACATTTACTTTTCCTTCCCATAGAAAGTACTCCTGGATCAGTGCTTCTTTGTTCTCTTTGTGTCTCTGCTCTGTTCTTTCTAACCCCCAGTCGGTTGTGGCAGATGGCCGCTCACACTGAGCCTGGTTCTGCTGGAGGTTTTTTCCTGTTAAAAGGGAGTTTTTCCTCTCCACTGTCGCTACATGCATGCTTAGTATGAGGGATTGCTGCAAAGTCAATGCCAGTGACTGTCCACTGTCTCTACATGTTCATCCAGGAGGAGGGACTGCTGCAAGTCACTGACTGGATGCAATCTGCTGGGTTTCCTTTGACAGAAAAACATTTTATCCAATTTGAATAAATAACTAACTCTGACTGCACTGTTCAATGGTTAGGACTAATTGTAATGTATGTACCTGACTTTTGTGAAGTGCCTTGAGACAACATGTGTTGTGAATTGGCGCTATATAAATAAAACTGAATTGAATTGAAACTGAATAATATGAAATTTATATAAACTATATTTCCCACCTATTGATATTCATTCACCAGCGAATTCCCACAGACAGACTCGTATGTTTCTATCATGGGGCACTGTTCAGAGTGCCCCAGCGGTGCAGCCAAATAGCCAATTGTGTACAGTAGCTAGGGCAAAGGAATAAAAATATGACCAATCAGTGTCGCATAATTTCATGGCTTTGGGGCACTGAAAATATCACCCCTCACAAGTAAAAACAATAACTTTTGTGCGACGCAGTCAATCAGAGGGATGATGGCAAACTTAACGAGTGAGGTGCAGCTTCCACTGAATTCGGTGAGATCCTCATTTATTTACCCGTTTCACAAGAAGTACAATGGAGCAGAAAATCCAGGTTAAGGAGCTGGATCCCGACAAGCCCGACATTATATTCAACCAGCAGACAAAGGAGAAAAATGAAGTCTACAACCGGAGTTTTTGCAAGAGTTGGTTCGAACGCAAGTCGTGGCTGACTGGCTGTGAAAAAGCCTATGCACTTTTCTGTTTTCCCTGCATTCTTTTTAAAAGTAGCAAATGTGATTAAACGTGGACACAATCAGGACAAACCGACTTAAAGCATCTCTCCGAGGGCATTAAGAAGCATGAACAATCAAGAGTTCATATGGAAAACTCTATCAAGCTAGGTGTGCTCTAAAAGATTAGCATAGCTAAGCTGGATGACGGACATCACGTTGAGGTTGACACAATGAAGTTTATCTAAACTCTTTGACTTTATTAAGTTTTGTGGTGTTTTTGAACTGACATTGCGCCTGCATGATGAAAAGAATGCTGTTCAATTGTATTTGTCGTCTCACTGTTGATTCCATTTCATATATTGGAGTAGGTAGAGAAATGTATTGTTACATCAGGCCCACCAAGAATATTTTTCACCAGCCGCCACTGAGTTTTAGTCTATCATGTAATGCCAGCCAGGCTGCTAGAAGAAAGATGTCAGTCCGGTCTAAGTTTTTATGTTCAATTCAGAAATGCTCTTTTAGTTCTATCTTGATACAATACCAAAAACCAGGATATTTTCTTAACTGTTGACGTAAAACAATTTATGGACACCTTTACTCTGTCTCGCCTCAACTATTATAATGCTGTTAATTCAGGAAAAGATTGAGACTTCCTCTTTTACCTCCCTGCACCAGCTCCTTGTTTATTTTAAACTCTATTTTTTATTTTAATGTCCGAAATGACTGTGCCCCTGAACACATCTCAGACCTACTGACCCTTCAGATCTATACTCAGCCTCCTGCTAGCTGTTCCCAGGTCACACTTTGTGACAAAAGAAGACTGGACTTTTCTTTTAGGGCCCTTATTTTACTAAACTCCCTGTAAAGGGGAATGGGACACAAATATTTTACTGCCTTTAAAATCAAAGTCAAAGCTTTGCTCTTTTGACAGCCTTAGGCATTGTCTGGCATTTATTGTTGTGGTGAACACCCAACAGACTAAAAACATGTTGCCCTTATTTGGAAAACCCCTTTTTTGAAAGGGCTGTTTATAGTTTGCTGTGTAGTCTCATTCTGGCTAAGAGGCATCTTTCACAGTTTAACCCCAAGGATTCAAACTTTTTTTTCCTTGACATGTTCAGATTTGGTCAGAACAATGTAACTGCTGCCTGGAACAATCTGAAGACTGAAACTAACTCACTTTTTTATTGTCAACACACATTTTCTCTCTTGTGGTATCAAAGGCTGCATCAAGATCAAACAAGGATGAGGACATTTTACAGGAATTGTTATTCAGATGAATACATTTTGACACATTTATCAGAAAGGCTCCAAGCTGTGATTTCATCTGACGTCAAACAGAAATATGTTGAGGGGAGAACACTGATAAAATCACATGGACATTTTCTGCAACCCGGTTAATACTTTAAGTATGTCCTAGCAAATATTGCTTTGTATATGTTGTTAGATGTTATTCAGTCCCGGACACATTTATTGGCAGCCCTGAAAAAGCCTTAAAACAAATTAAATTCAAAATATGTTTTTAACGCAGTAGCATAACCTCACACCAGAGAATGTAGAAAAATCTAAAATTTAATTTGAGTACACTTTTTTGGTAAGAAAAAAAAATAATGTTTAAAATTACTGTTTTTAACAGAATCACCTGTTACGTAATTATTTCAACAAATTAAAAAAAATAAAAGTCAATGTTAAAAATAATGTCTATGTGCACCGATATTTAATATTGTGTTTCAGTTTTATACAGATATGGAACTTTCCAAGCTTCAAGTTGAGAAAATTAACATATCAGTCCACCTGAAGTCAAAATCTAGGTTGGGAAGTTTGGAGGACTCTCAATACCCTGCTTTCAAAATCTAACGACAGCCTTGTACAGAATACTTAGTAATAGCTGCACTAAGAAACCCTTCACATTAATTCTAATTTTTTTGTTCAGATTTCCCACTCACTCCTTTATTAAACATGTGGCTTACTTTAATTTAGATTGCTCATACTAGTTAGTAGGATTACTGATTACCAAATTCAAAAGTTGTGAACTTAGAACTGGAACATGTTTAGGTTGGGTTTGATTTTATTCCTAGATCCAAGTTCCAACATCAGAGGAACACAGACCAAGTACCCACCAGATGTGTTCGAGGTTCACTATTATCCTCTACCACTAGTGGTACTTGAGTACCACCATTGGTAATGTGGTTTTGTAGTACCAGAATTTGAGAACTACAGGATTAAAGCAGAAGACTGTCCAGTTGGCAAAAAGAAGTAGCAGCAAGGGTGATGATTTTGTTACCAATTGTCTTAGTGTGTGATCCCCCACTCACACACTGAATAAGTGTAGTTATTTTAATGAGTGACAACAATGCAGACTGTTGTTAAATCTTTTTAGACATTTTTTTCTTATTTAGGCCTGTTAATCTTTGTCTCTGCACCTTTTGAGAGTCCCCAAAACCACCTTCCTCCCTTTGTTGCCACAGAATTACAGATGGTTGAAGCTGTGGAACTGGTGGAGGTGTCAGCAGAGAGCAAAACAAGGGAGATAAATCTTTTTTTTGTCGTTCTTCTTTCTCTTAAAGTAGCAGCCTTTTTTTTTCTAAAGCAAAATGCAACATAAAGTTCTAGTTGGAGATAATTACAGTTACTGATGGAGTTAGGAAATGAATCTAAAAGAAAAATGAAAGCAGCCTTATGTGATAATAAAACATGTGGCAATTCAAAAGGTGATAAACATAATTGTTGTTTACTGATAATTACAGACTGCTTCCAGGTTTATTATGCATTATGATTAGATTTTTTCCCATTTTCTCTGTTCAGTTGCTGGAATTGCTTTATGTGTAGTTTCTTTTTTTTTTTTAATGATGAATCTGCTCTCTCCGGGTTATTAAAAAATAGTAATTTAGTTTTTTCGTTTTCATCCACCCGATTTTTTTTTTTATTAATACTCTGAGGGATTTTGTATTTTACTTCCACTGTGACCTTGGCAAATCTAAAGTTCTGCATCGTACACAAGATTGCTCATTTTATCTTTGAAAGAACCCTGTTGTCCTTGTGGGATTAATATGTAATTATAATGTCGATTTATTCACAAATTAAAGCAAAATCTGCTTCATTCAAGTAAAAATGAAAGAATAAACTAGATGTTTCAAGCCACAAGCCTCTGTTGAATAATGTATAGTGGTTTGAAAATGCACACACAGGCGATTGTCACAGGTTTCTCCATGAAAAATTCATATTTATTTTCATTATGCTTCATCGACCAGCTGCTTGTCCTCTGATTTATGCCCTTATATTCTAATCACAGAGCTTCATTAGTGCATTCAGTGTGCTAGTCCTTATTGTTTTCGCTTTGCTGCATATAAAGGAAATGTGTTTTTTGCACTCTCAAAAAAAGTGATTGCATGGCTGTATTTGTTTCACTACAGGAGATTTTTCATTCATACTTAAGATCTTATTCCAGATGGGTTTCAGACATACAAGTAGTTAAAGAAGCTAATTTATTGCCATGTGTGATATTACACCTATATGTGCTGCTGAAGCTCACTGCACAAGAGCGTCCTATCTCGACGTCCTCTGTGTCCTTCCTGGTATAGTCTTCTGAAGGTATATTTACCTCTGTCGTCCACTGTGTCTTTACCAGCCAGCCTTTTTCCGCATCCCTTCGAGCCTGTGCCGTTCAGAGGTCACCATATGGTGGAAGGGAGTTCGAAAAAAGCATCCTGCAGAATCCCGAGTGTTTTCTAATAGGTGCTGACTTTGACCGCCATGTTACAAGTTTTCAGCTTGTGAGGCTGCGATGATGGAGAGCAGTAAGTTTTTAATGCTGTGTTCAAGTATAGTTTTAATGTTCCCTGTACTCAAAACAGCAACCAAACAAATAACACAAAGAAATAGTTTGCAAAGCCATGGCATCATCTACTGGGTTTTCTCAGACTGTTTAAACGTGTAATAATCTTAGGGTATGTAAACTACTGAATTGGGAGAACTAATTTAAATAATTGTCCCTCTTATTATTCTCTCATTTAGCTAATACAAATAGTTTTGGTAATCCAAACTCACCTAAAACAAGACAAGTTAAATCTGATTTAATGTCAATGAGAAAACAATGTCTGGCTTTTTGCACAGTGAATGCAAATATTTTGTATGAACAGCCTACAGCTAAAAAGAGTAAAATTAGTTTGAATATGACCTTCAGCAACAGATGGACATGCAGTTTGGTTTGTTGACACAGCCCAAGGTCTGATCCAATACTGACATCACTGTTAGTTCAGATACCGATATGTCATCTGATTGGTCCTTGCTCTATGTGGTGGCCTAGTGGTTAGAGAGCAGGGCTTTTGCATCCCGGAGAGGCCACAAGTACCCTGGTTCAAACCCCACAACCTGCCACTCTGGGTCCCTGAGCAAGACCCTTAGCCCCTGAACGCACCCTGGGCCCCACACAATGGCAGACCACTGCTTCCTAAGGGATGGGCTAAATGCAGAGGACAATTTATTATTATTACCAGTTTCTAGCAGGGATATCATGAAGGCAATATAGAACAACAGTAACTCGACAAGTACTGAAACTGGGTTTGCTGGTATTTTGCTGGGATTCCTTTGAACAGGCAGTGCACAAATAAAGCAATGGTGGGAATGTTGTTACACAGGAACGTCTGCAGATAAACTGGTATTGACCGGGCACATAAATCTGCTCTGATGTGCAGACAATCACCGCAAATGATCGCATTTGAGACATAAATCTGATTTACCTGCATGAGTGCAGCTTATAAGTGTGCTCTGAGTCATCCAACACATGTATTGGAAAGGTGTACAGTAGCAGAGTACCTGAGCTGCATACAGCTTTTACACAGACAGTAATGGCAGCTAGATAGAGGGGAGGAGGAACAGGGGGATTAGAGAGAAAAGGAGAAAATGATACGCTGTTAAAAAAGAGAAAAGATGACAAGTCATTTCAAAAGAACAGACACCAAACCCCTGATTGGACGTGAGATGCTTCTCAATTAAACCAGGAGGCTGTTCTTTTGAAAAACAAGCCATGTTGGGCCTAATCCTATGCAGTTTTGAAATGTGGAGCTTATTGATCAGCTCTAAGCCTTGTGGAAGTGTCCACTGAGGCTGCGATTTGATCTCTCATTCTCTCTCTCTCTCTCTTCGTCTTTCCTGTTCACTCACTTTCCCTCTCTTGGTGCATAATAGAAACATCAAGGGCACAATTGGTAGGACACCGATGAGTGACAGGGCCTAACATGGCTCGAATACCACTTTCGACGTTTGGATTTTTTTTCTGTCTACGTAGAAGGACGAACTTGTCCTCGTGCTGCCTTGCTGAAACAGCATGCAGCTAAAACCCATCCCTGGCAGTATAGGATTTGTCTTAGGTGCTCACCCATTTTTAGAAGCAGAATTTAAAAGAAAAATCCTAAGACATTATTTAGACTTAAAAACACGTAATCTGTCCTTATGGCTAATACACAGAAATGAAGCAATTATCTTTGCCTTTTCCCCAGGCTACTGTAAATCAGTCAGTACAGTTCAGTCTGGCACGTTGGAGTATAGCTGCACATCGAGCCATTGGCCCTGGTGATTTACATTTCCAGAAAGGGTAAGCCTTATATTAATGGGGCCGTCCATTTTCATAGCTATAAATAGCTCTGTGGATGAAGTCGGCCCACTGCTGGCTGCCTTTTAGCACTGATCCGCATATTGCGCTCTCTAATCTCAATTCTATTAATGTCTCGGGCAATATTTACGACACACAGACTCTTTTAGTCTGACACGGCTATAAAGTATATGTTCAAACCAGCCAAGCTTTATCTAATTAAAAGCCTCTGCAATTGCATTTCAACTGGGACTGAGTCTTTAAAACCTCAATCAGTCCTTCTGGGTTGAAAAAAGGAGCAAGTCACTGCAGAGCTAATAAAGGAGGGAATGTTTAACATTTGAATTTAACCTTATGGGAGACAGAACAGGGCTATGCATCATTTTCAGATTTTTCTTCATTTTCTAAGTAAAGGAAATGTTACCATTAATAAAGAGTGACACCTTAATGATAACACTGTTTTGGCATCTATATGGACAAACACACAGATTCCCTGTTTAATAAATTTTACTTTAAGTGATAGCACATTTTAACCAGTAAGAAATAAAAAAGAAAGATAAAAAAATATGTTTTAAAGAATTGCAAAAAGAAAAGTAGACACATTCTGAGTGTAAAAATGTGTATAGTACAGTGCCTTGCGAAAGTACTCGGCCCCCTTTAAAATGGTCAAAACCCCTTTTCCACATTTTAGGCTTCAAAAAAAAAGCTATAAAAAATTTTAATTTTTTTTGAAAAACTCAAAAAATAACAAGTTTGGAAAAAAGGTTAAACTTTTTAAAAAAAAAAAACTGAAAAAAGGGGGGCATGCAATTTTTTATTCGGCCCCCTTGCCGGGTTTAAATAATTTGTAGCGCCACCCTTTGCTTGCAATTAAAGCTGCCCAAAATTTCTTGGGGGGGTCTTCTAAACCCTTTTTTGGGACATCGAGAGGGGCTGAAAATTCTTTCCCCCCTTTTTTCCCTTGCCCAAAAAAACTGAGTCCCGTGAAAGGGTTGGGTGGAGAGCGTTCGTGAACAAGGGAGGGCTTCGGGGGTTTCCCCAGGGTTTCGATTGGGGTTCAGTCCGAACTTTTTTCTTGGCCATTCCAACCCCCTGGGGTAGTTTAAATTTTTGAACCATTCCATTGTTTGATTTGGCTTTTGTTTTGGATAAATTTTCTTTTTGGAAAGAAAATCTCCGTCACAGGCTAAAGGCTCTTGCAGGGCTCCCAAAAAGGTTTTCTTTCCCGGAAAGGTTCTGATTTGGCCCCCAAACCATCTTCCCAAACAATTTTGACCCTCTTTTCCCCGGCCCCGCCCGATGAAAAGCAGGCCCAAAATGTTTTTGACACCCCAAAGTGGGGGTGGTGTGTTTAGGGGGGAGAGCTGTTTGCTTTTACCCAAACCCTATCGTTTTTTATTTTGGCCAAAAAGTTTTATTTTTGGTTCATCTGACCCGAGCACCCCCTTTTTCCACATGTTTGGGTGGTCTCCCCGGGGGTTGTGGCCAAAAATTTTTAAAAAAGACTTTTTTTGGATATCTTTGAGAAAAAAAGGCTTTCTTCTTCCACTCTTCCATAAAGGCCCCCGATTTTTGAGTGTTTCGGGCTGATTTTTGTCCCAGGGGCAGGGCCCCTCCCCCCCTGTAGACTCTGCAGTTTATCCAGAGTGCATGGGGGCCCCTTTGGGTTTCCCTCTCTGAACAGTTTTTCTCCTTTTTCGAGATGAGAGTTTAGAAAGGGAGGCCGGGGGGCTTGGTAGATTTTCAAAATGGGGGCTGATATCCTTCCCGGGAAAAATGATTGCTTGCACAGGCTCCCTTTGGGATGTTTAAAGCTTGGGGAAATCTTTTTTGTATCCAAAAACCGGCTTTAAACTTCTCCACAACAGTATCTCGGACCTGCCTGGTGTGTTTTCCTCGGTTTTATTATGCTCTCTGCGCTTTGAAACAGAACCCTGAGACCATCACAGAGCAGGTTCCCTTTATACAGAGACTTGATTACACACAGGTGGATTTTTTTATCATCATCAGTTTTTTGGGGGAAAAAGGATCATTCAGGGATCCTCACTGAAAATTTGGAGTGAGTTTGCTGCACTGAAAAAAAACCGAATAATATTTCACCCCCCCCACTTTTCAGTTTTTTATTTGTTAAAAAAAAGTTTGACACATCCAATAAATTCCTTCCACTTCACGTTGTGTCCCACTTGTTGTTTATTCTTCACAAAAAAAAGGGAAATTTTAAAAATCCTTTTGTTCGAAGCCTGAAATGTGGCAAGAGGTTGAAAAGTTCAAGGTGGTCAAATACTTTCGCAAGGCACTGTATGCAAAGTAAAAGGAACAGGAGGATAACAACATGGAAGTTAGCATGGACAACGTCCAGCCACAGAATTGGGCCACCTTGCATTGAATGATTAGACAATAAACTTCTCTTTATAGAATAATATAATAGTCAAATGTGAAGCCCTCCTCTCCATCAGCTGAAGCTTGTATCAAATTGTGTCATGCAAGATTTGAACCACTCTAGCACAGTACCTGACTATCTCACCCACTTTATCAATTGATCAGTTAGTATTTCATGTCAAATATGCAAAACGTTTCAACACAAATGTACTCTTTTCATTGTGTTCGCTGCCATGGAACAAAAAATTTCTAGATTCTCAGTAGGAAACAAATGATGAAAGGCTGTCGTGATTATTTTTTCAGTATCTTTAGAAAAAACGATTTAGGAGAGAAATTAGCCTTGAGTTGACCCTGGTTGTGACGTGAACTCTGATAATTTCCTTTTAGTAATCTGCTCTAGAGTCAGAATGAGATGCAAGGCCAAGCCAACCTCTTTACAGTGTCATCTGTTTGGGTTTATTTATTTTACTCTCAAGGCTTAAGGAGGCACAAACAGAAAATAACAAAGGTATATAAAGACGGATTAGGAAAAATGTGCTGATTAGAATGGCAACAACTGCCTACAGGAGCATTTATTCCAGCAAGAGCCACAGTGTTGGGGGAGAGAGGAAAAATGCTGGACCACGTCACGAACCTAAAACTCAGACCCTATGCATTTGCTTTCAGTTCATGTGTGGAACCTTGAAGATCCTATTAAAGCAGGCAGCCCTTCCCTGAAGTGGCCAGCAGCCGTCCACATGAGACACTCAGCAATTTCTTGTGCACTATGAAGCCCTGCAGCTCTCCAAACCACACGATACCAAGGACATGAAAATAGACTGGATATCAATTTATTTAAATTAACCTTAATCTAATACTTTGTTCTCAAAGATAAGGTCTAAGTAACTAACCCCCTGCGCCACCAGCGACGTGTTTCTAAAGAGTAGCATTGTTCAGTTACAAGTTTAAACAAATGTCACTTCCATTATTGAATGGTTTCACATGAACATGTTATTGTCCAACACTGGAATATTCATAGATTCTTCCTGTACCTGATTCCAAATTCCAACATGGCTACCTCTAGCCTAATAAACAATTTCTGTTGATTGTTGTTGTGTTTTTTTTTTTGTTTGTTTTTTACAATTGCAACCCTTCTCTTTATCTGGGCTTGGAACTGGCACAAGTACCTAAAAGACACACTCTGCTGAGGTTGCTCAGGTTATTTAATTAACCTGAATCAGTCTGAATCTGATTATAGTGAGAAAGTTGCTAAGCTAGGAAAACTAATTACTATAACTGATTAAACGTGGCATTGTATATGTCCAGTTTGTTCATCCAACCGCTGTGCATGTACTGTCAGTTTGAACACAACATACTTTTCAAAAGAATAAAAATAAAAAGATGGACTGTACTTCACCTTTGTGAAGTACATTTTGTTGTTTTTAGGAATCTAAAATTGCCAATTTGTGCAGGTTGTCACATAGCAAAACACATCTAGTGAATAGATTAAATTACATTAAATTGAATTAGATCAGATTAGATTCGTTTTTAATTTCATTAAACAAAATATGACAAAGTTTGCTGTGGTGAAGGACCAAAGCGGCAGCAGGACATCGGCAGGCACATGGTTGATGGATATATTTAGTTAACAAACACGAACTTACAGGACACGAAGGAAACACACTAACCAGGAATGACAACAGGGACTGCAACAAAGATACAACAGATGACCTGACAGTGAGGGAACAGAACATATAGACTTAAATACAACAGAGATGAAGAGAGCAACATTGAAAACAGGTGCAGATCATGACAAATACCACGATGAAATTATGAGTGCTACTCTATGTAAGGTGCTTCAAAAACAGATTTAGTACACACAGCTATACATATAGCATAGCTACAGTCTATACAGTAAGTGGGTCAAAACTAAATAAAAAAATGTACCATAAGTAGTAAAGAATTAGCAGCTTAATGAATATTGAGCCAAAAAATTGGTGCCAATGTTAAATATTGTTGAATATTGGTTTTCTCTTTCAGGTTAAACCAGCAAAAATGAAAATGTAATTTTTTAGAAATGAGACTCATGTTTCCTTGATGCTGCTGTTTGGTCACTTCACCTTTTTCCACCTTAGCCAGTTATTTTACATTGTAAAATTACTACAGACAGGCAATTTTTCCCTCTATTAATAAACTTTCTTCCTCTTTATTAGTACCTATTCAATCATTTCCAACTTTCTTAGGTCAAAGGAGAAATTACTTTATCACTGTTTGTTTTTATACACTGTCCATATATCTTTGTCCTTTGCTGTTCATTTAAAGGTGATTTTGATGCAAAGAAAGTCACTCAGTTCCACCCCATAATTCTTTTTTGGGAATCGTTTCTATTTTCAGATCAGTTCTAAAGCTTGGCATTAGCAAAGAAAAGCAAACTGGGATGCATATAATCCTCTAAGATCCTTACAGCATGATATTATATAAGAAAGTATACAGCCACACTGGCACATAATAAAACTGATGCTATTGACTGTCAATTTATTAGGGTGTTTCTCGGGCTATAAGTCGTACTTTTTTTCATTACTGTCTACAACTGTAAGAGGACACTCTTACAGTGTGTGACAACTACGGTATATGCCACTCCTGTATCACTGAAAAAATTAACTGAAACATTAACTTAAAGACAACTGAGAAAGACTGAACACAAACTAAATGCTCTCAAAACGAAAATCCCATTCTGCAGATTACAAACTGCAGGTAATAAAATATGCAGCCGGAAACAATATTTGAGCAGCAGAAAGAACGTTTGGAGTGAATGAGAAACTTGTGAGGGACTGGCGAAAAACAGAGGTTACTCTTACTGCAATGAGGAAAACAAAGAAAACTAATCATTGGCTTAAAGCAAGGTTGCCAGAGCTGGAGGAATGAGTCCACAGATGGGTGCTATAACAACATGTTGCCCGTAGAGGCTGGTCAACAGTGCAGTTACGTCTCTACACCCTTTTAGTTGCCAAGGAGATGCATATAAATCCAGCAGTCCTTGGATGGATCGAGAAAGCATGGACTTTAGTGACAACCGAAGCATCCTGTCGGGATTCAGAAAGGCCAAAATAAGAATCAGAATCAGAAATCAGGCCCGCCTATTGCCAAAGTTTCGTAAATACAAACACCAGGCAATATTGACTACGGTTACACTTTGACTCTTTGGTTTTTTGTTATCTTTCTGCATCTTTACCAGAAATTACCTTTTGCTACCCAATCACTCCGGGAAATGTACCAATGTACACATATCACATACACATTACACACCCACCACCACCCCACCTACTATATCACTATATCCATATATATATATTATACTACTATATACAAATAAAATAAATAACGAAGGTGCATGTGCACAACATTTGTAGCTGTGTTTTGTACTCCATTTCAAATGTTCTACAGAGAAACAGCCTGGGCGTAAGACAAAACTGTACTGTTGCGTCTGGTTTTAGTTAACAGCTCTGTAGCGGGGGCTTGAAGGTAAAACTGAAACAGTTTGTGTGTGGGGTCTCGTCACGATATGCTTTTAGCAGCTCGTTTTCCGACCCTAGGGAAATGTATTAAGCTCTCGGAGGGAGGGAAGGTTACAGCTCCCCCCCCACTGTGATATCTCCTCTGCACGTCCTGAGTGCTTCTGTTGGTCAGTATGGAACCTGTTCCTGGTTCTGTGGGATGAGCCAAACACACTGCGATGGCATTGAGAAGGGACAGGCACAGACCGCAATGAAATGGCAGTGAGACATAGATACCAGGCAGCTACTGTCGGAAGGGTGTAACTCCTTGAGTTCCTCAGGAGTAACTTCTTTGTGGGACAAAGGTGCCCGGGTCCACGGAACCGAGAATAGACGGGGACGGACACGACCTACCGCTTCAAGGACTGTAGCCTCTATATGTGGTCGCACGCTTAACCCCTACACCACCAGCGCTGTGAAATAACTGGAACTGATGCTCGGTCTGACAACAGCCCAGCAGAAGAGGAGACGGCACTTCATCTCCCTCTGGAGTTGGCAGAGTTATTCAGAAGTGACACCGAGGATAAGGAATTCAACGGATTCAGTCATGTGGATTGAGATCGGGAGCTTGGTGAACTTGCTTACCGGTAGCTTGCTTGTTGGACTTGCTGGCTTGTTATGTTATGTTAGACCTATTCAGTCTCCTGGGTATGTTCTTTATGCTATTGTGTAGCTGAATAACTGTTAATGTGTTAAGTTAACAAACCGGAGACCTACTCAACCTGTTGTTCTGTGTGCTATGTGTAGTTGAATAACTTGCCTTTCCTGATTAAATATCTGTTCTTGGACTTAGATTTTGTGAAATAAATGTGACTTATAATCCAATGCGACTTACAGTATGTATGTTTTTTCCTCTTCATGATGCATGTTTTGACTGATGTGACTTCTGGGGCCATCTACAGTCCGAAAAATATGTTAGCTCTTTCTTGGATGTTTTTTAGAGCCTAAATGCTAAAAGTGTTGCCTTTATGGGTTTCTTTGAACTCATGCTCCAATCCAGAAGTCTGTCAGGGCAGCTGGCTGCTTATACTGAGCCTTATTCTACTGGATGTTTTTTTTCCTTTTAAAAATAAGTTGTTTTGCTCCACTGTCTCCACATCCTTGCTCGGTATATGAAAATGCTACAAATCCAGGTACTCAAATCAATCAACTCAGCTACCCTACATAGATAACTGGCATTTTGTGTACAACTAAATTTGACAGTACCATGTATTCCGATTTGAGAGCTAATGTTTGACTGGATTTTATAGAAATGAACTAGATGGTTTTGAAACGAATATAGACCGATTTGGATTCCATGTAAGCGAATATGATTTGGGCCTGTTTGGTCTTATGTAACTAAAGTGAATTTAATTGTTAAAATTGAGAAGAGTTTAAATTTCCCACTGCCAACGTTCTTCTTGACTCTATAAACAGAAATGTTGTCCTTCAAGCACAAAAACTGATTTTGTTCATACTGTTTTTTAAAGTTTTACCTTTGCAAAGTTAAGCCCATCATCTTCGTGGTGAAACATAATTTCCTTTCTTTCTCTCTGTTTATAGTTATTGTGGCTATGTTCACACAAGTCAGTAAATTGCTAGTCTATGTAACAAAAAAATAGCTTGTCTTGAATGAACAGTGAAAAAATAGAATGCAATCCTACTCTGCTGAATACAATAGAGACTTTTGCGCCTCTCCTTTACGTATTCTCTTCTACAAATATTTAATTAGATTACATACAATCCAGAGCGTCCGTTCTTTTTGTCTGTTGGAGGCCGATTTATTGTTTCCTGCGTGTTTTGCATCGCATTCAGCATTATTTACCTCTTGAAATTAGTTTTTCCATCATGCCTTTGTTAAGAATTCAGCTCGTCTCAAAGCTTTTTCAGAATAAATAACTGCTGTGTATGTAAGGGCATGGCAACCAACAAGAAACACAGTAACTTTTAAGCTTTCTACATGCACATGATGAAGAAAAATCCCCTCTTTGTAATTTCATTTGAAACGCCTGTGAAGTAGATCAAAGCACATTTCACTTGACACACACAGACACATAGAGACACACATCCCTGCATCTTTCCCTTGCCAGGCTAGTCTATTTTACCCCTGATGGTGAGATAATGACCCTCATCGGTGTGTGAGATTTCTGATTAGCGGAATGGCAACAATAGCTGCTAATTACCACCTGAAAGACAAAGCTGCAGCGATAGACGTTTCTGTCAGCCCCGCGGTGCAGCGAAATGATGTGTCTGTGTTTCTGTGCGCACACCTGGGTGTGTGCTCCAGAGTGCAGCTTTGTTTATATGCATGTGGTTGATTTCCCACAAGAGGATATAAAAAGAGATTGAGACAGAACGCGCCAACGAGTAAGCACCCTGGTGGTGAGGCAAAGCTAGAGATAAAAACATAGAAGGGATGGGTGATAACAAAGGCAGTGATGATGATAGATGATGATAGAGTGCTTCCAGGTCATCAACACTTTTTAAACCCACTACAGGTTTTTTTCTTAAACAATCTTACCTTGACTTGTCTGAATCTGTGGACTAAGGTTTGGACTAAGATAGAAAGGAAATCTGGTATCACAGCAGCGTCTTTGTTCGAAAACACAATTCTGCATAGCACTAAGCATCACAAGGAAATGTTTTTACTGTTGCTAGGCGATGTATAGCAGATCTGTGATAATTATTTGATTCAGCACAATCTGAAAAATTCTCAAAAAACAACACATTTCGCACCTACAAAAGCTCTTCTGCTGTAAATTCACATTTTTATTTTCTCAGGATAAGCTACATCTTCTTTCTGTGCACTGCTTCCTGGACACAGTCAGGGTTTATTGACTTTGATGTGTCTCCTGCTGCTCTGACTGGGGTCACACTGTGGCCTTCAGTGCGATTTGGCCCAATGAATATTTGATTCACCTTGATTACCTATTGCTTCGGTTCAATATGGCATGCATAATGAAGCACAATGCAACCACATCAAAAATTTGTCCTGACAGCCTTCCAAGGGAGGTGGTATGCACCTGCAGACCTTTGACAGTTACATGACACCAGCCACAGAATGGACACTCATCCTTTTTGATACATTGTCTTTTGCAGTTGCTTTCACTTACCTTTTTAATTGATGTTCATTTTACCTAACCCACCTACAGAGCAAACATCTGGTGGTGATAACATTGAGTGAATTAATTCGGTCACCAGAGTATTGGCAACAGACTTACTTGCGACCAACAACACGTTTATGTTATAAAAAAGGAATACTTTGGGTTAGTCGTTGGCGTGTTGTGTACAGTAGTTAACATTCAGCACCTACATCCACCTTTGGTGAATCTCTTACACTGCTTGTGCGAAACTGTAGAGAACACAGCTTGTGGTTTTCTTTTAACAATTCATCAATCTCGCCTCTATTACAAAAATGCCAGATTTGTGGCTTGCAGGAATACAAGCTGTCTAGTCAACAGCTTATTCCACTTAATATGTGAATCTATGCAGCTTCTCTAGAGTCACCATGGGCCTCTTGGCTGCTTCAGTGAATAAACTTCAATGATTAGTCTGTTTGTTTACTATTTTCTAACAATCCTCTGAAGCCTAAACAGACACTTTTTATTAAGTCATCAATATTTATTGTTAATTAAAGATAACAAGATAGTAAATACAAAAGGCAGTTTTTAAATGATGTTTTCATTTATTAATGGAGAATGGCTTTCGAAACCAACCTGCTTTAATGTAAAAAAGTAATTGCTCCCCAAACCTAATAACTAGTTGGGTCAAGACGACAAAAGCATCTGCCATCAAGTGCTATTGTAAACACTTGATGGCAAAGTGATGGTAACTTGATGGTAAACATCTTGATGCCGCGGAAAAACATCTTGCTGAGCTGATTACAGACGTGGAGAAAAAACACCCTGACTCTTTCATTATAATACTGGGAGATTTTAACAGCGCAGATCTCTCTAATGAGCTCCCAAAATACAGACAGCATATTAAGTGTCCCACCAGAGACAAAAACACACTGGACCACTGTTACACAGCTTTTAAGGACTCATACCATGCTGTTACCAGGGCTGCTCTGGGACTTTCGGATCATTGTCTTATCCACCTCATCCCAACTTACAGACAGAAACTAAGAGCTTCCAAACCCACGGTTCACACTGTTAAAAAGTGGACTGAGGAATCGAAGCAGATGCTACAGGCTGCTTTGAATGCACAGACTGGACTGTTTTTGAAACCTCAGCCACTGATTTAAACGAACTAACTGATGTGGTGACATCATACATCAGTTTCTGTGAGAACATGTGTGTGCAGACCAAGACCTTCTGCCCCCTTTGGGAACAACAAGCCATGGTTTACTCCCATCTCAGGAATCTGCGCAGGGACAAGGAAGAAGCTCACATCAGTGGAGATTGGGCGCGGTACAGGCAGGCCCGGAAACAGACTAACAAAGGAGATCAAAGCAGCCAAGAGAAGCTATAGTGAGAAGCTGAAAAAACAGCCTTTCTACTGGTGACACTTCGGCTGTATGGACTGGTCTGAGAAACCTGACTGCCTACAGAAGCCCCACACCCTTCCTGAACAAAGTCTCGCCTGGCCAACCGTCTGAATGGCTTCTACTGCAGACATGACAAGAAGCCATTCACACCTCAAACCAACTCCTCCACATCCCATTCAGGAACAGGTTCGACCAGTAAAGCAAACCAACCCCCTACCTTCAGATCCTCTGCCTGCACTAAAGATCTCTGAGGAAGATGTAAACAGGCTCTTTCAGCGCATGAAAACAAAAAAAAAGCTGGAGGACCTGATAACGTCTCCCCAATCATGCCTGAAAGCCTGTGCAAATCAACTCGCTCCAATCTTCACCCGGATCTTCAACAAGTCACTGGAGAAGTGTGAGGTCCCCTCCTGCTTCAAACGATCCAGCATCATCCCAGTGCCCAAGAACCCACCATCCTAGGATTAAATGACTACAGGCCTGTAGCCCTGACGTCTGTGGTCATGAAATCTTTGAGCGGCTGGTGTTGAAGCACCTAAAAGACATCACAGGCCCCTCTACTGGACGCCCTGCAGTATTTGCTTACCGAGCAAACAGGTCGGCAGATGATGCTGTTAACTCCGTCTACACTTTATCCTGCAAACACCATCGACCGTCGGGACCTACGCCAGGATCCTGTTTGTAGACTTCAGCTCGGCGTCAACACTATTATACCAGACATCCTCCACCAGAAGCTCACCCAGCTCAACGGTCCCCCAGCCTCCACCTGTCAGTGATCAACAGCTTTCTGACGGACCGACAGCAGCAGGTGAGACTGGGGGCATCTTCTCCCGAACCAGATCAATAAGTACTGGTGCCCCCCAGGGTGTGTTCTATCCCCACCTCCTCTTCTCCCTGTACACAAATGACTGCACCTCAGCGGAACTCGTCCGTGAAACTCCTTTAAGTTTGCAGATGACACCACTGTCATTGGACTGATCCAGGACGGTGATGAGTCTGGCATACAGACAGGAGTGGACCCGCCTTGAAAAAAAAAAAATACACTGGTGTAGTCAGGACTGCCGGGAAACTAAACCCACTCAAGAATGTGGAGATGGTGGTGGACTTTCGGAAAAAACACCACCTCCATACACCCCCCACCATCCCCCAACAACACTGTGTCGGCTGTGGACCACTTCAGGTTCCTAGGAAACCACCATCTCTGAGGACCTGAGATGGTCTTACACACATAGACAACTGTTCGAAAGAAGGCCCAGCAGACACTGTACTTCCTGAGGCAACTCAAGAAGTACAACCCTTCCCACAGGAGCTGCTGGTCATCTTCTACACTGCCATCATTCAGTCTGTCCTGTCTTCATCCATCTCAGTGGGTTTGGTTCATCCACAAAAACAGGACAGGTCCAGACTGCAACGAATAATCAGGACTGCAGAGAGAATCATCAGGGCTGACCTCCCTCCATCCAGGATTATACAGGTCAAGGGTCAGAAAAGAGCTGCTAAAATCTCTGCAGACCCCACACACCCTGCACATAAACTGTTTAGAGTTCTGCCTTCAGGCCGACGCTACAGAGCGCTGTTCACTAAACCAGCCGCCACAGAGACAGTTCTTCCCTCAGGTTTTTTCTCTGTTGAACATTCAATAGAGTACAAAACAACAGCATACCAGATGTTTGCAAATGCACCTTTTTTGGGTTTTTATATATGTGTATATTTTTACATTGTAAATATGTATATTGTGTAGTGCAAAACAAAAACCAAAGAGCAAAGTGTACCGGAGTCATATTCCTTGTTTGATGTACAAACTTGGCAATAAAGCTGATTCTGATTCTGATTCTTTGTTTTAGTCACATTCAAGATGAGATGATTGTTTCCACACCATGCCACAAAGCGATCCCTGTACTCATCTTCTTGTCCATCTCTGATTCACCCCACAACTGCAGAATCATTCAGTCTTCTGGAGTTTCTGACAAAGCAAATCAGGTTGAATTGTGTTAAATGAACTGGAGAAATCAAAGAACATGATCCTCACAGTGCTGCTGGCTTTGTCCAGATGACAGTGGGTTTGTTGAGTGTATGATGGTGTATGATGGCATCTTCAACTCCATCTCCACAGCGATACTGAAAGAGGTCCTGATAGTTTATTGTTTGCTTACTCAGGTGGGCCAAAAGGAGTCTCTCTAGGACCTTCATGATGTGGGATGTCAGGGCAATAGGTCTATAGTCATTGAGGACTGATGGGTGAGTTTTCTTTGGTACCAGAACAAGACAGGAGGTCTTCCACAGCACTGGAACCTTCTTCTGGGCCAGGCTAAGGTTGAAGAGGTGCTGCAGAATCCCAGAGAGCTGCTCTGCACAGACCTTCAGGACTCTAGGGCTGACACTAACTGGACCTGCAGCCTTTTTCTGGTTGAAGGCAAACATGTAGAAACAGGAAAGGAGGATTCTGAGCTTGTTTCTGAACTGAACCTATTGAAGAATGTGTTTAGTTCATTGGCTCTGTCTATACCTCCATCTGTCTGATCATCCTTCTGCTTGAAGCCTGTAATCTTCTTCATCCCTGACCACACATCCCTGATATGGTTTTGCTGGAGCTTGATCTCCAGCTTCTTCTTATTGTGTCTTATTTTGACTTTAAGTTGCTTCTGTATACTCTTCAATAATTCTCTGTCTCCCACTCTGAAGGCTCTTTTTTTCTTGTTAAGCAGGTCCTTCAGGTCACTGGTGATCCAGGGTTTTTATCAAACCATATTCATGTTTTAGAAAGGACAAGTATTTTTGTGGACAATCCAAGATTTGTTTGAACCATTATTACCTCCTTAAACTGGAGGAAACATATTGACAAAACATTTGCAGCTGTAAAGAACCCAATGGTTCTCTCAGTGTTGACTGGTGGGAGCTAAAAACACATGCAGGTCACACTTTTCAGGTTTTGCTTAGTTAAACAGCAGCAAACAAAGTGTTTTTATTGTTGAATTTTGTTTTGGTCATCACATAAAACCCAACTACAATGCATTGTAATTTGTGGTTTCACAGCATTAAAGCAGATAAACATGTAATAAGTATGAATAGTTTTTTTCAGTGCAAGTTATGTTGCTTAATAAAGAGAAAATATATTGAAATATGTGGTTGTACAGCATCACTTGTGGAACAAACCTATGGGGTATGAATACTTCTACCAGTGTTTTAAGAATGACAACTAGACTAAAAAGCGGGGTAAAAGATTCTTAAAATATGTTTTCAAACCACATAGAGGTTTCCACATTTTAAGGGTGTGTCACCACGCTTTTTAGTCTAGTCTGTGAAACCACCAGCGGTTATCTAAACTGACCTATCAGAGGAGAAGAGCCTTAGACAGGGAGGTGACCAAGAACCCTATGGTCACTTTGTCCGAGGTCCACCGTTCCTCTGGAGAGCGGAGAACCTTCCAGAAGGACAACCACCTCTGCAGCAATCCACCGATCAGGCATGTATGGTAGAGTAGCCAGATGAAAGCCACTCCTTAATAAAAGGCGCATGGCAGCCTGTCTGGAGTTTGCCAAAAGGCACCCAAAGGACTCTCAGACCATGAGAAACAGAATTCTCTGGTCTAATGAGACAAATATTCATCATGTTTGGAGGAAACCAGGCACCCTTATCATCAGACCAATACCATCCCTACAGTGAATCATGGTGGTGGCAGCATCATGCCATGGGGATGTTTTTCAAGAGCGGGAAATGGCAGACTAGTCAGGAAAGAGGGAAAGATGAATGCAGCAATGTACAGAGACATCCTGAATGAAAACCTTCTCCAGAGCGTTTTTGACCTCAGACTGGAGCGACGGTTCATTTTTCAGCAGGACAACGGCCTGAAATCCACGGCCAAGATCTCAAAGGAGTGGCTTTAGAACCACCCTGTGAATATCCTGGAGTGGCCCAGCCAGAGTCAGAGCCAGTGCACTAAGCTTTTGGCATCATATTCAAAAAACTTGAGGCAGTAATTGCTGCCAAAGGTGGATCAACAAAGTGTTAACCAAAGGCTGTGAATACTTACGTAAATGGGATTTCCTTTCTTTTTTTAATAAATTTGCAACAATTTCAAACAACGTTTTTCATGATTTGTGATTAAAGAAATTTATAAAAAATAGAAAATGCAATAAAATCAGATAAAAATTAGTGTGTGAGATTTTGCGTCAACTGGTCACATGACCTTAAAGCTATTGAAAAAAAATGGCAAATTTAAATATTAAAAATGTATTTAAAAAAAAAATAGAAAATGCGTTTAAATCAGAAAATAACGAGTGTGCCTCCTTCTTCCAGTCTATCAGGACGATTTATAATTGATTTTGTGTCACTTGGTCACAAGACATGACAGTTATTAATTTTGTGTTCGGACATTTATTGACGGTCCCTAAGGGAACCACCGCGTGTAGGAGGAGCGAGACTGCAGAGAGCAATTGCCCAAAATCAGCCTGCCTGTGCGGGCCCAAAGAGGAGGCTGACGCACATTATCTTGATCATTCTACAACTCTTATTTTGAGAAAATGTGCTTTAAATTATTTTTCATAATTTTTTTACCATTAAAATATGTATAAAATAGTCAATAACTTCACTATAGCATGTTGTAGTGCCATCAAACTCATAGCACACATAGAGCACATTATCTTGATCATTCTACAACTCTTATTTTGAGAAAATGTGCTTTAAATTATTTTTTATAATTTTTTTACCATTAAAATATGTATAAAATAGTCAATAACTTCACTATAGCATGTTGTAGTGCCATCAAACTCATAGCACACATAGAGCACCTCATCTTCCAATTCCTCAATATTAAGTACAATGTTTTATACATTTTCTTCATGACTTGTAACCATAATTTTACTATCACTGTAAAACATTTTCTGAGATACATTACAAAGTTGAGTTAACACTGATTTCACAAGCACTGTGGTGTATTAATTCATACAATGTGTTTATATAACATTGTTGCCTTTTTTGTTACTGTTTGACTATGATTGTTGTTCAGCGATATGCACCTTGTTCAAACAGTATCTCCATGCCCTTTCAAACCACATTTTTCTGGTTGATCCTGTGCAAGGGTCAAATGAGGCTGTGGACTCCATGAAGGCTGGCTACAGATATCAGTATTGTTTTTCAGTATTTTTAAAAACTGACATTTTACACCAACGTTTTTTACAGCAGAACAATACAAACCTTGGTAAGTCAAAATAAATTATGCTTGATTCCCGTAGACAGTACTTCAAGATGCACCGGAATAGACTTGGCAAAGCAGACAGGGTTAACATCAAGTGACAGCCTGGGACGATAACCCACACCTTCCAGAAGGATGGGACCAGCTGTGGGGTTTTTGTCATGGAGATAATTATACACACCATTTTTGATATTGTTGAGAAATAAATATTTCACAGTGTGGGATCAAACATAATGCATGTGCTTGTTTGGCTTTTATACAGATGGCCAAGATGAGGGTGATGGAATTTCCCAACATTCCAAAGAACTTCCACATTGTATCATCTAAAAGGTGTATTAAAACACTCAGACAAGACGTGGCAGAAGAAATTCTCAAAGGATCAGGTAATAAAAGATTAGTTTTTGTAAACATTTATTTCTTTTGTAACTAATAATAATCATAGGTTATTTTATACTCTTTGTTTATTTTAAGATTCAAGGAATATATTCTGCTCCTTCTGTGGAAAAGGGACCTGCTCCATCCTGCCCTTTGGGTGAGACAAAAAGGTTTAATAGATTAATATAATCAATTTTAACTTAATAAACAATAATACGTTAACTGCAGTGCCTAACAATATTTTATTCTCTATGAATTTCTTCATATCAAAAGTTTTACAAAGATAAACATGTTTATCTCCATGTTGTAGATACAGTGTGAAACCTGTGAGCGATGGTTCCACACTGAATGCATTGAGATGACACCAGCACAGATGCCAAAGACACCCCTCTGTACTGTGTGTTGTGGAATAACTAGAGAGTCTCTGGGTAACGTTTGCTGACTGTAACCAAATACTGAATTATTTATGTTTGAGAGTGCGGGAAATAAAATTTGTTAAAACTCAAAGATTAACAGTATGAGAATATGAATATTGCATGTTTGGGGGAATGCTATATTGTGTGGCCTTTATGGTTTTTTCTTTGTAGATGAAACTACTGTAAACCTTGGTAAAGTCGGTAGTACATAAACCATTTGGATCAAGTAATTGCATCAAGTGGTTTTGGTTATTCATTTAATTTGTTTAGGTATAGTCAACTTAAATTTACAATAATGACAGTAAAAAAATCATAAAAAATAATTTTAAGCACATTTTCTCAAAATAAAAGTTGTAGTGTGATTAACATAATGTGCTCTATGTGTGCTATGAGTTGGATGGCACTACAACATGCTATAGTAAAGGTATTGACCATTTTATACATATTTTACTGAATATTTGGCTATTTAGGCTATAGTCTTTGGGAAATTCCTAAATTTAGTTTTTTTTAGCATTAATTTCCAATCCAAGAAATGTAGTATGAAAAACGTGAGATCACACACACATACAATGATTTTAATGTCAATACACCTCTCCTTGGCGACTTTATCCATCATATTTTTCTGGTGTTGCCATTTGCAGACGGTCCCTGCGCATCTGAGGAGCAGCAGCTCTGCATGGAGGCCAATGCCAGTCTCCCAGCGCGCTGGTCGGCTCGTTTTGAGGAAAATACGATTGCAGCTCACTGTCTGGCTTGCTGTGGTTGCAGAGAGGTGTTGGTTTTGTAGAAGCAATGTTCCGCTGATGAGTTATTCATCCGGAAGAGCCGAATCTGTGAATATCTTTCTAACTTTACCGAAGTGCCAGCTCCGGTATAACCAGGTTTCTCTCCCTTCTCGTTGCCCAGCCTGTCCGCCCTCCACCGAACCGCTCTCTGCCTTCATTACTCTGATGGACCGCCACCAGCTAGCTTCCGTACCCCCTCCCGGAGTGGATCGTCGCCCTTTGCCAGTAAGCCACCACGTATTGTTGGCTTACCCCTCCCTCCACGTTACACCATTCTCACCATCTGTTCTCTTTGCTCTGGTGGCTTACTGATCCCCGATGCCACCCTCTGATGAAGCATAATCCCTTTTCTCTGAATAAACTTTCTGAAAGATTTGAGCTGTCTCCTGGAAGTTTCTGCATGTGGGTCAAAAGCTTTCGAAAACTATGACATTCACAATCTTTTTGGTGGATTTAATCGTGTGGTGTCCTGGCCTTGACCTTTGTTTTTGTTTTTAAACCGTGTCCTGTCCAGCAGAGTAGCACTCAGAATTGTTGACTGAGTGGAGCATGGCTAACACTTTAATGCTGTGCTTGATAATTATAAAACAAACTTTATTAGAAACTGATTTGGGATTATTTCAATTGTTCTGGACACAGAGACGAAAAGGAAAAAATAAGAGGGAGACGTGGGGCAAAAAGGAAAAAGGGATAGGAGATAATAATGGAGGAGAGAAAGAAGGATGAAGAGATTGCAAGATAACACCCTGCTTGCTTCTACACCTGCAGAAACGTTTATAACAGCATTGTTACCAAAAGATGCACGGTACTAATGAATACAATATGTATTTCGTTGTAAATGCAGCTATAGAAAATCTGTGTATCTAAACACCTGTGGTTCCCAGTGTGAGCACGCTTGTGTGTACAAGTTTTATCCATTTAAAAATATACCCCAACCTGGGACACCGAGAACCACAGAGACACCAGCCACCGACGGAGCGTGGCGGGAGTGTGGCACATTTGATGGGGGGCCTAAACCGATTCAGGAGAGGGTGCAGCCCAAGGCCCAACCTGACACAAAAACAGGCACCCACAGTCACAATCACACATTCCCACCCTTATGCCTACACATAAAAAAAACAGTCACACACACAACAGTGGACGTCGTACACTCACTCACACGCCCCATACATACTCTCGGTCCTTGACAATTTGTCCCTTAAAATGCTTTAGCACGTACAATACATGCACCAATTCATTGTCTATAACTGCGTGCCCTTGCAGGGTTGGGGGGATGTGGCCTATCTCTAGTGGTCACCCTGGACAGGTCGCCAGTTGATCACACTTGGGGCCTAATTTACAGGAACCAGTTAACCTAACAGTTATGTTTTAGACAGTGCTCCACTGGGCAACCCAGTATTTTATTTATACTGTGAATCTTTTTCTTAGCTTTTCAAACTTTCACAATTTCACAAGCCCCCAGCTGCAATACTGGATGTACTTCAGTGGTCAAAATAGCTAACCTCGTGAAAAAGATAATTTGCCAAATGCCTGTCTGTTCTCTGATCATTTCACGATGTCACGTTGTCATTTTTGAGTCTCAGTGCATTAACAGAACTTAAAGAAATGATTAGACATATTAAAACGAGATCTTTTCCCTTTAATTTTCCCTCTGACAAAATCCTCAAAGTTCTCCTTGAGATGAACAAAAAGATGAGTGCTGTGTCAGGGTTTGAGGTTTACGAGCTGCACAAAAGTGCATAGTGGGACTTTTTTTACAGCAATTTACAGCACGACATAAAGAGAACATAACATGGAGAAAAACAGGCAGCAGAAATCTTGTCTTGGTTAAGTATGTGGCTGAGTTGCGTGGCTCGAGCTGAAGAGGGAGGTTAAGACCGTGGCCTTTTTGGTTGCCATCCGCTGAAGATTGTTTAAGTTATGAATCAACCCACCCCCCTTTTTTCCTTGCAGGTTTTTTCTTGCCCTACAGTTCATTTTAGAGTTAAACGAACAGCAAGAAGGACATCAGGCTCATAATGACCAACAGAGAGCAGGGGGACTCTCACTTGAGCTACAGGTAAAGTTAAATGGCCTTGCCGTGATAGAAAACAGTAGGAACCCTCTCTGTGAGCTTCTAGCTGGATCTGCATCATGATGTGAAAATGTCTGGTCCTTTAGTTCAGTCAAAATAAAAGCATTTAATCCTAAAGTCCTAAATGTACACAGAAGAAATGTTGCTCAGTAAACATAAACAAAACTAATGAAGGACACAGTTTTACTCAAAGTAATACATACATACCATTGTATGTATACATTTAATAACTGTAATATCAGTACTGATAACAGGAGTCCAAGAAAAATCCAAAATGAGGCTCAGTGCTAAAATACATTTTTCTCTACAGAATGTGACTAACATTAAAAACTGCAGTTATGACTTACATGCTCAGTGGAGAACAACAGACTGTGTGGTAAAATGTTTAATTTTTATTTTTAGCGGGTCAAATGAAAATAGTTTCTTCATAAGAGGAATGAAGGGCTGGTAAGATGGCAATAAAGCAGAACGGGTTCATGAAAGAAGGAACAATGACATTTTTTGAAAGCCTTCATCATAATTAAAATAAATAAATGTGTTTTAGGATCTTACCATTTGACCAAGATTTAAGAAATTCATTTTTTTTATCAGTTTCCTATTTTGAAACGTACGAAATTATGTCCATGGTGTCTGAGGAGTGGAACACCTTATTGTGAACTTTTTTTTTGTTTCAGAATTTCTTCTTTCTTGCACGCTCCTATATGGGACATTATGAGAATGAAAGAAAGACCCCTCCCCCCCTTACCCCAATAACAGTTTCCATAAATAATTGCATTATATATCACTAAATGATATGCAAAAAGACCTACCATTTTATCTGCAGGCATCTCCACCTCTTTTGCTGGAAGGACCACCAACAAAATCCCAACTATTGCCAGAATCAGCAGCACAACAGCACCAAGGATTTGGGCGCGATAGAGACTCATTTCTGAAACACTGCTGCAGGTTCTGTGTGTCGCTGACAGCTCTGCAGAAAAAAGTGCTCGCTCACATTCAATTGTGTGGGTTTTTTAACGCCGTTTTCACACTGAAAACATTATGCTTCCTCTTTCCACCCGCAGACCTCCTCTCACAACCAGGTTGCGTGCAGACCGTTGACTAGTCATAAGAACCCTCTCAGAGAACAAGTAGATTGTTCCTCAGAAAGAAACAGAGCTGTTTACTCAGTATCCTCATGATCAATTAAACAAAGGAAGGCAGCTTTTATTTTCAATGCTTCTCAGCTCTGGAACTAACCCCCTATAAACCTGAAATGTACAGAAAATTTTGCCTCTGTCAAACAGTGTGGTTCTAAGAGCTGAACCCAAGTGCAGGCAGAAGCAGCGCAGTGAGCAGAAAGGTTTAATAATTGAAAAATTAAAACTACAATCAGGTTTGAGGAAAAAGAAACTGATATGAACATGGACAGACATGGCATGAGCAAAAACTATATGGACCAGTGAGGAGAAAACAGAACAGGTAAGACTAAACAGTGCCACACGCAGGTGAGATAGGTAGACTGATTGGCAAGATGCAGGTGGATCGAATTAAGAAGATTTTATGGTGGCAGTGGCTTAGAGTTGGAGCCAAAACATAATGGGAACTAAACAGAGATCCGCCTTTTGAAAAGACCCGATTTAACCAAAGGAAAATTCTCACAGATGAAAACAAACTACAGATGCACCATGAGCTAAACAGAACCTCTTGATCAAAAGCAGGACCCAAAATAACACAGATACAAAACCTAAACAAAATTAATAAAAAATTAATAAATTGTGACAGCTTCATTTTTAATCAGCAATAGAAACTTTTTGTTTCTTCCAAATCTCCTCTTTAGTTAAAAACTTGTTTTAACAGGTTAATAGTATATCATATCAATTAGCTATGTAAAGTATTTGCTGCCAATTGGCACGTTACTGCTTGTGTGTTTCGTCTATAATTACATTCTTTAAAAAAAATGTTCTTATTTATTTTGTTTTCTGTGTTTCATTTATCTGTAAATCTCCTGTTATTGTTTGACCGCATATTTTACCACCGTTTTTAGAAAACCTATGAAGAGGTCTTTTAATTTCTTTTCTTTTTTGAAACAAATTAACAAGGCCTTTATTTTACAGAGCTGAACACTTTTGTATCCAGAATGCTTTCAGATCACTCAGCATCCAACAGTGCTAAAGATCGAGCAGTGTGTTATAAATCAAACACAGTGAAACACATGAACTTCTGGCTCATTCATTTCAAGACTGAAAATTCCCTCTGAATCTAAATAACATCTGTCTTGTGGGAAACAGCATGGGAAAAATAAAGCTTGACCGTCATGTTGTTCAAGTGTGCATCTGTGTCTGCACAACTGTAGATGACACAGCAGCCTGTGGGGGGCATTCTGTGGGGTTGGTAGTGTCTAGGTGGCACTGGTGATTGCCTGAACAGAACTTTGGAGGGGTGGGGGGTTATTACACAAATGGCAGAGTGGTTAAGAGGTCAGCAACATAATTCTACACAGATAAATCAGAAGTGTCCAGGCCTACGCTACCCAACTTACCGCCTGATGTTTATTTTCCAAACACATGCTCCTCCCCCTAAAAGCTTCTACACTGTAAAAAAAAAAGCAGCTTAGTATGTCAGCATGTCATCTAGCTCTTCTAATGCATTAGTTGTATCCAAAACTAAAACCAGCCCTATTCTTGTGCCTAATAGTGACAGTAACAAAGCATGTAGCATTTTAGACTGAAATTCCTATTAAAGAATGTGTAGAACGGTACTACATGTTACTACACTTACAGTGCATTAAAAATATATATATTCTTTTAGAAAGTTTCAGTCTTCTAACTATTGTTATATTGCTACCATGAGGTAGTTGGGTAGTGAATTACCATATACAGTACAAGTACAGCTAAAAAACAAGAATATTGTGAAAAGTTCAATATTTATTGCCACTCATTTTAGAAAGTGACACTCTAATACTATATAGATACATTACATATAGAGCAAAATATTTCAAACTGTTATTTCTTTTAATTATGATGATAATAATAATAATAGCTTTTATTTGTACTGCAGTTTACATTATCAAAATCTGAAAGTGCTTCCAAGATTTTGAAAACAATGTTTAAAATAGAAATAAAAGTTAAAATAGTAGCAGACTGTAAATGATTAAACTGCTTAACTAAAGAGAAATGTTCTTAGTTCTTTGTTTAAATCTGTCTGTGGATTGTAGAGCACTCAAAGTGTCAAGGAGGGCACAGAAAGCCCTGTACCCAATGGTGCTCAGTCTGGTCCTGGGCATCTGAAGATGGTTTGAGTAGGTGGAGTTAGGGGGCGTGGTGTGAATTGTGGGGCGAGTATTTTTTGTAGTAAGGAGGGGCCTTTCCAAACATGCATTAATGGATGAGGAGAGATATCTTGTATTTGTTCCTGGCAGACATTGGTAGCCAGTGACGTTAATAAGGAATGGACGCAATGTGTTCAGTTTATGTCATGTTGTGTGTTGGGTAGGACCCAAATGCAGACCGCAGTGGAGTAGATGAAAAAGATTTAATTAGAAACAATACTGAGAGTTGTTAGCACCTTGATAAATTTGGTCTTTTCCCACTCATCATTTGGTAAGGAGTTTGTCCTGTACGTCTGTTAAAACATCTGTTTCTTATTGCGGCTGCTGTTTGAAGTGCGTAAACCCACAATGCTTTAGGTAAGTTACTCTCTATTAGCATACGGCTCGCCATGTCGAAAAGTGTGCGCCAGTTTCATTCGGCAGTGACGTTTTGGTGTGGCGAGTATGGGGCTGCACTTCATTTTGCCATTTGGTGCTGTGTCTGCGAAAAACGTTTCTGTTGCCTGCACAGTGTCACTCTTATGTTTCAGAAAGTACAGAAAAACCGCATCAAAACATCTGCTCCCTGTTTGAAAATCACTGTTGCACCATTGCTGGTAGCCGCTTTCACTCCAAAGATATTTTGTGGGTAAGAGGGGATGTACAGCGCCTTCTTCAGGGTTGTCTTGTGAGGTCGCCCTTTGCTGTCCATCAAAGTGACTTCTGCCTCTCCCCTTCTTTTTGCTACTCCGTTGCACCTGGTGCCATCTGCTAGCTCTATACAATGGGTCTCAGGTTTGAAGTTGTCGTCAAATTTCTTAAACTTTTCCAGGTCAGTGATTATGTGCAAGGTCACTCCGGTGTCCACCATCAAACCTTTGGCTTTGATTCCACCACTCCTCTTGATATCCTGGTTTATATCGTTCAGCCGGAAAGCATATCCTCATCCTGCCTTTGTTTCCTCCTGCACATTTCCTCTTGATGTGTGGTGCTTTTACAGAAGTTGCACCATTTCTTGCGGTGGCACACTTTAGCTTTGTGTCCCTTTTGTCCGCATCTGAAGCACACCAGGTCGACGCCGCCTGCTCTCTGGTCACCCACACACGCCTTTGCATACTTTGTTCTTGACTGGGCCCGTGCCTTCATGATTTTGTCCTCTGTTACTGCCGCGCTCATTTTTTCAGTATCTTCATAACTTCTCAATTTACCTTTAAAGTCACTAAAAGTCATTGAGGCTTCACTTTGTGTGACATGGATGATAAATGGTTTGTATGACTCTGGTAGTCCTTTCAAAATCATAGTAATGAGCAGACCATCACTCAAAGTTTCACCAACGTTTTGTAGTGCTGTACTGCGGCTTCCGCTCTTTAAACATAGTCCATTACACTTTCACTGTTAATCTTCTGTAGTGAGGTCAGTTCTGTATATAGACTAATAACACGGGGCTTACCTTTTCCCGCATAAAAGTCTCTTAATATCTGCAGAGTCTTCCGTCCGTCATCAGCAGCTTCGCGCATTACTAGCGATAAACTTGTGTCATCCAGGAACTCAATTAGCTCTGCATATGCCTCTTCATTTTTTGTGTCATCTTCATCTTCTTCCTCGCCTTCCTCTTCGGGCTTTAAAATGATGTCTTTTAAGCCATGTAACCGAAGGTGGCCTAAAAACCTTGTCTCCCACAGTTCGTACTTCTCCGCATCTCCGTCAAAAACTTACCGTGACCAGCGGTTACTCGTTTCAGTAGCTCTCCTGTTCATTGTGTTTTTAGCTTTTGCAAGCTAATCCTCACTGGACACGCAGTACGTTGCGACTTTCCTTGGGGGCGCTTAATAAGGTTCTGGTACTCACTCTTGCTCTTTCTTGGGTCTTGGTGCGGGACTGGGCCCATAACCTGTTAGCAGATTTAACTTCACAGCAGTACTTTGACCCGCTATTTGATCTTTATCTGACGGAGAAATAACTTCATACAGACTTGAACTTCAGCTTAGAGTGGAGAAGGAGAGAAATCCCTTCTGCACTAACTCCATTTTATTAACTATCACACGTCACAGAACAACAACATGCTTCATTGGCTATTCAATTAACATATCACTTCCTCTACTGACTTATGGAAATAAAAGCTAACACATATTTATGCAACCGGGAGCATAAACCTTAACAGAAGTGGAGAGTGGACCAATGAACTAGGAGAGGAATTAATCAGGAGAATATGAGACAGCTGGTAACAAACGGACTGCAGGGAACTGAGGTAGTGTGACAAACCATGATAAGCAGGAATGCAGGGAGATCATAGAAGCACATCTAAATGAACTGAAGCAGGTAAACAATGAGACTAAACTAAATGACTTTAACAAGGGGGATCCAGATCTATAAGGAAATATAAACTGACATATCTAAACTTAGGGAATCCAGGAAGTAACAAAAACTAAACAGAAGGAAACTAATAAACCGGAATGAATACAAAAGAATCTCGCTAAAAAGAGGAAGTAAACAGAACACAAACTCAAAAACCTGGCACGGGCCGATCATGACAGTTTCATAGTCAAATCAAGGTCCCAGAGTCTGGAGGAAGGGTGGAGAGGCACAGAATCTATGTTGCTTGAAGTCCAGTGTGAAGTTTTCCTAGTCAGTAAAGATCTGGGGTGCCATGTCCTTTTCTGGTGGTCCACTGGGTTTTCTGAAGTCCACAGTCGATGCAGTCAGGAAATTCTAGAGCACCTTATGCTTTCCCCTGCTGACAAGCTTTTTGAAGATGCTGGTTTCATTTTCCAGCAGAACACACTGCCAAAGGTACCAAAAGCTGGTTCAATGACCATAGTGTTACTGTGCTTGATTGACCATCAAACTGGCCTGACCTGAACCTCATAGAGAATCTATGGAGTATTGTTAAGAAGAGGATGAGAAACACAAACAATGCAGATGACCTGAAGGCAGCTATCAAAGCAACCTGGGCTTCCATTAAACCTCAACAGAACCACAGTCTGATCTCCTCCATTCCATCCCGCATTGATGCAGTAATTCATGCAAAAGGAGCCCCAACCACGTATTAAGTGCATAGAAATGACCAGACTTTTCCGAAGTTTGACATTTTTGTTTAAAATATGAGTTTCACTTTCTGAAATGAGTGAAAAACAATATTTTTCAAGAGATTCCAAATTTTTTGTGATGTATTTGTAGTTAGGTTTACATTGTTGCCCTGCCTCTTCAGCCAGTGAGCTGTTCTCTTGAGATGGAGATGCAGATCTCTGAAATGAAGCTGTAAAAATGGAAAAGTTCCCAATTTTATGGATATGTGAACCTATACCAATTCCTATGTTGTTATTAATGCCTTCCCATATATCAGCCGTGCAATATCTTTAAAAGAATTGATCAAATTATATCTTTATCTTCTACTGTGTGGAAAAAACCCAAGAATCACTAAATTAGTTTCTGAAACCTCGGATCCAAATGAATCAGTGAAAAAAAATAATCATGACAACTCACTCAGATGGTCTACTGGTATTCTGTCAGACATACTGCTAAAGGTGCCAAAAAGAACTCTCTATAAAATCAAACCTTTCCAATCTGAATAACTCTTTAAGCAACTAACCTAAAAGGTCACCTTCTCTCTCTTTTCCTTTTCTGTCACTTAGTTTTTGCTTTCAGTATATTTGTTTTTCTCTAAAAACAGAAAAATGAAATACATTGAGGCCTGACCTGTTTGCTAAAGTTGCATTCATTCTTGCCATGTTGTTACAGTATTTGTATTGTGGTTTTGTCACTGCAATTATGTCTTTTTCTCCACTTGTGCCAAAACTAATGTTTATGAATTAAAGTATAAATTGTGATAAAAAGAACCTTAGATGTCAGGGATAATCGCCCATATACTGAACCTGTTAACACAACCTAACTTGTTTAGATCTTACATGATGTAAACTGGCACTGAAACCCTGACTCTCAAACACACCCTTGACCCAGGGCCCATACTGGCCCTGACTGAATTAGGCCATACAGATGCAAACACGACATGCAGTTACCCTCATCACTTTTTGCAGTGTTCTTCGAGGCACTGAGAACTTCCACAAGCTGTCTTTAAGACCCAGGGCACATAGAGGGCGTTCACACCTAGTTAAGTTTTACAACATGCATTTGTCGGCCCCAGGCCCCTAAAGCCCCCCTGACTCTTTCCCTCCTTTGAAGTGACCTTTTCTGTCAACTAAGGGGATAGAAAACATTTAGGGTCTTCTCAGATGAATGTGAATTAAGCATGCACAAGTGTCATCTGGGCACACACGCACACACACACATACACACACACACACACACACACACACACACACACATGCACACTTTGCATTGACTTAAATTTTAACCCTAAACCTAAACTCAATTCACACCTTAGTCCTAAACCCTAACTCGAAAACAGCTCTGCAGGCCTCAACTGCCTCAGTTAAAGTTAGTATTCATGATTCATCAATAAGATAGAGACTGGGCAACAATGGCACAGAGTTCCAAACCCAAAGGCCTGTCTCACTGATGAGGCAAAAGAGGAACCTTTTGGAGGGTTTAGTTCCTGTTACATCTGGTGTTAAACTAAGACAACAATTCCAAAATGAGGACATAATAGCCACAGTCAAACACATTGTTTCTGTGATTATGTGGAGCCATTTTGCTGCTTCAGAATATGGATGACTTGCTGTTATCCATGGGACCATGAAATCTGCTCTCTAGCAGAATGTCGTGAAGAAAAATGTTCAGCCATCAATTTGTGACCTTTAGCGCATCTAGGTTATGCAGCAGTACAGTGACCTGAAACACATCAGCAACAAGTAAGCTACTTAAAGTCTGGACTTTAAGTCTGGAGATTCTGTGGAGTGACATTAAACAGGCTGACCACACTGCAAAACAAATGTGACAGAAAAGCAGAAAAGTGAAAAAAATCTGAGGAATAAACACATCCACAGCACTGTATAACATGTAATTTCTGAGGTTTTTGTTTTCACCTATTCTTTGAATGTGGCTGCCGTTACAGCTTGCATGGATTGCTTCACTTTTGTTTTGAAAGACGTTTTCCCGTTATCACTGTGCATGACAAACTGCGGCAAACTGCATAAAGGAATGCCTTGTGAGGTGGTTAAAGGAGCAGAATGCAGGTGATATTTATGGGTTGGGGGGAGAAGGGGTGTGTTGGTATGTGAGGATGGACTTCTTGAAACAAAATGGTTGAGTGGTGAAATCCCAGATGTGCAAAGGAAAGTATGAGGCTCAAACAGCCCTGTGGGAGAGGCTCCTGTAATCCTGTACCTCTATGTCATTGTTTTGCATACATGGTCTTCTGTTATTTTTGTCAACCGCTAATCACTCACACATACTTAGATCAGGACAGGGATCGAGGTTATTCTGGCTCCTGTAAACATTAAGCAATAGAAGAGCGCTAACGATCATTCATCCTACCTTTCTGATGTTTGCAGGAAAAACACTGCACACTTTTTTTTCCAAATAATATCTTTATTAAATTTTCAATTCATGAAACAAAACAAGAACAACAGCTCAAGCTTAGTAATAAAATGAATGATCAAGAAATACTAGGCACAATTAAAAGGTACAGACCCCAGTCTGATTAATTAGAGCTGGTACTTTAATCTTTGTCCCACATTTGTTTAAAAATTTGTAAATTATTGGTTAAATATAAAGTCATCAATTTGTATTCAATTCAGTTTCTTTATATGGTGTCAGTTCAGAACAAGGCACTTCACAAAAAGTCAATTGAATCCAATCATATTAAAAACTTGTAGACATTAATGCATCTTTTAGATACATAAATAGATATTGCCTTTTCTACATGTGAAAAAGACCTGCAGGTAGGAAGAGAACTGAGCTCTACCTAAGCCAAAGTGCTACTGGGGCTGATGAAAGGACAATAACCCATGTCCATCATATAAATCACTTCGCTTCACAAGACCATTGGTATACCATGCTTTAAGACCTCGACATCCTTTTAGAAGGTTTGTTGTTTCATGAGCGTTGCTTTGCAAAAAGCCGGTGAACCTCCATACTGGAGCTGAGTTCAAAGTGTTAGCACATAGATCTCTAGTACCAAAGTTCCTAAAAAAAGAGTAAGTTACATAATGGACACCCATGGAGACTCAACATCAAACCAGATAGAGGCTGGGTCAGCTCCAAACCAGCCTCCCATTAAAGGTAATGTATTGCAAATAAGTTGGGGTCTCATACCCTACTATCTGAAGGTAAACCATTTTTAGTTGAGGCATTCTCTTGTCCCAAATAAATGAACTCAACTTGCCTTCAAGGACTTTAATAACCTTGTTGGATATGAACATTTGGATCATTTGTCATGCATACAGCAGCCTGGGTGGGACCTTCTGGGTGTAACATAAATCCCTAAGTGCAAAAAAAGAGGGTGACTGGCTAAAAGGGAAGATATTTTGGAGGTTCTGAAAATAAGGTAGCATGTCCTAGCAGCATAGCCTGAGATTTGGCAAAATTTATTTCATAACCGGAGAAGCTTCCAAAAGAAAAAACTGATTTAACAGGGTGGGGGTCTGCGCTGGGGAAGGTTCAGCAGGTGCAGGACTGAAACAGAAGGCCTAGTTAGGAAAATAAAACGATCATGAGCATGAAGAGCAATTGTATGCTCTCACTGTCCAACCATAATCCAAGATATTAAAGCATTCTGCCTTATGGCCTGAACTAAATGTTTGATAGTGCTGACGAGCAGGGGGCTGTATGGGTTGCCCTGCCGTTTGCTCTGATGGAAGGCAACATTTTTTAAATCACTGACTAGCTAAAGCTGCCATTTTTGGGGAAGTACAAAGCAACCTGATCCAGCTAATAAACTAGTCTCCATGATCAAATCTTATAAGTGTGTAAAACACAACCATTTGACCCTGTCGAATGCCTTCTCAGCAAGAAAAGACAAATCAAGAGTTGGGTTTTTAGTCTGAGTTAAGAGGAGCTATAGGCTCGTTCGTACAAACTGTCCGAAAATGGTGACAGTAGAGAAAAAATGTTGCCGTGAGGGCAAGTTAAAAATAATTTATTCTGAAAATAAAACAACTTCCTACACTCTAGTTAACTGCCATCTCCACTGTAGGAGCTGGATTATCTGGCAAACCTTGTGGCGCTTGAAGTCTAAATTTAGAGAAACCATAACAGGAATCAATATACCGTTTTCACTTCTGAAAAGATGACAGATATTTCTACAAACGGAAAGTTAAACTGTGTATCTAGGTGAAAATATGCCCACAAAGTAGAGCCTCAAAAACAGAGGATTTTGATGGTTCCTTTCTCCCCTGACTCCATTCATTTCTATAGGGTTTTCGGGGCATGGTTTTTCATTAATTGCATTGCCATGGTAACTCAGAACACCAATGAAAGTTATAGCACACATCCTGAGACTGAGCCAGACGTTTTGATATATATATTAGTGGGGTGCGTGGTACAGTGTGATGACAATGAAGTAGAACACTCACAAGCTGTTCTCCAGAGAAGTCAACATACAGGTGAGTCCACTGCCTGCCTTATATAACTAGCTAAACTATTTCCAAGATTCTGCATCATTACAAAAAAGTCATTTATCTGGAAATGTGGTGATGGGGGAGATCCACAAGATTTTTAGTTATTTGGATGTGATCAAGACATAAGTATAACTATTTAAAATGTAATATCTCAAATAACAGGCCAAACAATTAATTACCAACAGGTACATAGCAGGGGAGCTGGACTGTCAGTGAAATGCCAAAACCTTTGTAGACCACCTGCTATTTTGTTTACACTCATATACTCAAAAATGACAAATAGATGTATAACATGATTAAAAAACTATTTATTTATTCTTGTTTAGACATCGCAATATCTCAAAGGTCCAGTTTTTTCAAAGACTGCCATGGGGGACAGGCAAAGAGGTTTATTTTTGGTCAACTTTGAATTGTTTTCCTTTAAATTTAGTCAGTACATGAGTGTAAGAGCTTTGTTCTAATAGCTAAAATAATTCCACTACACATGTCAGTCCAGCAAAAGATACAAAGTTTGAAAGAAACAGAAAAAAATAATCCAGTTTTTGAGGCAACATAAACTGAAACATTGTGGGTTGGAACTGCTGAGAATACAGTAACTTAGAAACAGTGTCGTTTCATCCTCTAACAAATAGACAAATGGAGCACGTTAAGGATGTGATGCTGACAGGATTGTCATTCAACTTTATTGCACTTCTCAGATTTTAGTAGTTTAAGTACCTTTTTTTTAATTTAAACTTAAGTTATGAGTAATTACTGAGTTTTATGAATTTAAAGTTGTGAGGGTTATACTGTTTGATATTCTAATGTGATTTGTCAAATTCTAAAATGGTTGTAAGTTTTGTGAATTTCTTCACTGTTGATTAATCACAACTAAAAAGACTAATTTCAGAACTGTTTGACATCTTTTTTTATTTTGTTTGAAGACATTAAGAAGCTTATTATGCAAGTCTTCCTGGTGTAATTGGAAGTCATGAATATATGAAGGTTGTGCAGCTTTTATTACCCAAGATGACAAGAGACTTCCCTTCCACATTATTAATTACAAAGCATGCCAAAGCTGAGTTCTTAAACCTGTTTTTTTTCTATTTGACATTTTACTTGTTAGTATATTGTCCAAAAACAGACCATGAAAATACAGTGGTGAATTATCAGCTTTGCTGATATAAAATAAAAATATTCTTTATTGTCCTGCAGTGGAGAAATTCAGGTGTACCAGCAGCAAAGTCAAAAGGCAAATGGAAGCATGCAGATTCACACAAAGGTAAAAATATAAAAAGCCAAAAAATAAAAATTAAAGAGAACGTACAGTAATGGAACATTTACATCATAAGACAAAATACTTTACAGTTAATACCTATACAATACTAACATGAAAGAGGACAAAAATAAAATGCATGCTCTTTTCAGAGCTAGTTTCTGTGTATTTTTGTTATTAATTATGGGGCGAGGCAAAGGTGGTCATATGTCTCTGCAAGTCATCTATAAGTCATCTGAGCAATGAGAGAGGGTCTAAGAACCACTGCACAAATTACAAAAAGAAACCTAAGATCAACTTCCGGCCACTCCTCAGTGAGTCTCAGTCTGGCCCCCCGGTTTAGACATGGTTTGAATGGGTTTTGAATGTATGACTGTAGCACAGCAACTACAGTGCCTTGTAAAATTATTCAATCCTTGAAATTGTGTACATTTTATCTTTTTCAAACAACAAACACATGAAAATACCTTGATCTGAAGCATTCTGTTGTAGCTCTGGCTATGTGTTTAGGGTGGTTGTCCTGCTGGAAGGTAAACCTCCACCCAGTCAGGTTTTCTTCCTGGACTATCTTGTGTAATTGAGATTAAATGACATGGACTAATAATATAGACCGTTTATCAGACTTCATTTTGTTTAAGGGGTGTCAGAATAAATGGGGCTAAAGAAATGTGTGTGTAAAAAATACTGAAAACCATGTATGACTTCTTTCCCTGTACCATTATGCAGCGACGACAAACTACAGCCAGTCCAAGAAACAAAAGTTGGTCGTACTATCACAAAACATCCTGTGGTTATTAGAAGCAAAAGGTCATCTTCTTTATATCACAAGGCAGAGCAATTTTCTTCTTCTGCCTTTTTATTGTTTAAATACAGGTCATTATTACTGTATTAAGTTGCTGGAATTCTTTAAAATGAATTTATTAAATAAATTATAAAGTTATAAAGTGAACTGGATTATAAAGTGCTTGAATTTGACTTTGTCGAAGGTGTAAACATCGTGGAAATTCTTGTGCCAAAAAATTATATGTTGGTTTAAGAGGAAAATAATCTGAAGTAGGTTTCCCACAACTATTTATTCAGTTAGTCTGAATATTAAATTTACCCTCACCACAAAAACCTCGACCTCATTCAGAATTTTCAGCTGATAACCACAGATTAAGGAAGTGCTCACGGTTATGAGTTGAAACCTTCACTGGGTAGCGTAAAAGTCTAATAGGAAGTTACTAGCAAAATAACTCCAATTTCACCAGACATTAAATGGTGGAGGTACCAAGAAGTGATGCTCCTGAAAAAATGTTCTGTCCTGCTTTTAATCCACATTTGAATGACTTTTAATCAAGCCTGAAAGTGGGATTAAATCTTTTGAACAAACCCACTTAGCAGGAACTAGATGTGACATAACAGCAGCTATTGTGTTAAAATGGTGTTCCCCCTCAGGGCCTTTACAGATTCTCAGTATTTCCTCAACACACTCGCTCTTTCAACCCTTAAAAGCAGGCCCTTACATAGTCAAAGTAAAACTCACTTGGGATACTTGGGACTAATTGTCTAGGCTAACCTAGCCTAGACAATTAGATTTAGCCTAATCACGACCAGAGACAGAGAACCCAAATTCAGCCAAACACAAAGTGATAAGTAAAAAGGTTTATTCAGAAACTCAGGATCAGAGAGCAGAAGAGCAGCAGTCAGCTTCCAGGAACCACTGAGAACAGAGAGACTAGTTAGTGGCTGAATAAAACTTAGGATCTGCAAGGAGTTAGATAAAGCCACTAACCTTCTCAGTCTGGGGATGAGGCACAGAATCCAGAGGAGGAAGAGATCCAGACAGTTAATGAGGAAGCATCCGACAGACTGAAGTCGGATTGCCGACTGATCCAAATCCTCCGGGGAACGAGCTGAAGCTGTGACAGGACCACAGAGAGCTGTGATTGTCCTCTTGACAATAAGTCCGGGCAGACTAGAGAGCCAGGCGGACTCAGGCTGAATAAACCAGTGGCTAGGCTGAGACGTAAATCCAGGGACAGAAACAGGGTCGAATTCCAGGGCTAGAAGCGTCAGACAAGGGGCAGGCAGAGACATAAACCAGAGTCAGAAAACAGAGTCGAAATCCAAAATCCAATCCGTCAGACAAGGAGCAGGCAAGAGGGAATAATCCGTAAGGCAAGGCAAGGTCATGGAACGAGATCAGTCAGGAAGGTACGCTGGATAACTACTCACAAATGTTTTCGAAAATCTGGCACCGTCTGCCGGTCAGAGGGCTGTATATAACTGCAGCTCCACAGGTGTGTGGCATGACGGTGATTGCGCAAGCAGCGCAGCAGCAGACAGGTGAAGCAGATGAGTTAAATTTGGCCATGAGTGAGAGCAGAGCAGGCAGACGGGCAGAATCAAAAACAGTACCCCCTCCTCAAGGTCCGGCTCCGGACGGACCCGAGGCTGATCAGGATGGAGGTGATGGAACTCCCGGATAAAGGGTTTTGTCCACTATGAATCGTGCAGGAATCCAGGACCTCTCCTCAGGGACCATAGCCCTCCCAGTCCACCAGGTAACGTATGCCACGTCCCTGCCGTCTGGCCCGGATGATGCGCCGGACAGTTGTAGGATGGGCCATCAGCAAGAAGCCGGGGGGTGGAGGGGGCCCGAGACGGGACCACCACATAGGGCTTGATCCGGGACACGTGGAAGGTAGGTGAACTCTCATGGCACGAGGCAGACAAAAAACGAACAGCCACAGGATTGATGATCTTGATATGGGAAAGGGTCCCACAAAACGAGGTGCCAGCTTACGGAGTCAACCAGAAGCGGGAGGTTCCTTGGTGGATAGCCAAACCTTCTGTCCCACCTCGTAGCTTGGGAGCAGGATTCTCCGACGATTTGCTGTGTGTGCCTGCACCTCTGACATTCTGATCATAGACCTTCTTTGCCTTCCTCCAGATGCGCTGACATCTTAAGGGCTGCGGCCCTGAGCAGAAGGAACCTCAGCCTCTTTCTCCTGGACCGTGAACAAGGGTGGCTGAAAACCAAACACGACTGGAAAGGGGATAACCCCGTGGCACTAGCGGGAGGGTGTTGACAGCATATTCAACCAGGGTACATTTTGAGACCATTTTGGTTGCGTCGGACTCACATAGCGTGCGAAGTTTGGTTCCCCCTCCTGGTTGGCCCTCTCTGTCTGTCCATCCGACTGTGGGTGAAATCCTGAGGACAAACTAACAGTAATCCCCACAAAAAAACAAACTCTTTCCAGAAACGTGACACAAACTGGGCCCTCTGTCTGAGACAATGTCTGTGGGTATGCCGTGAAGGCGGAAAAACCCTCACGTGCCAGAATGTTCTCCATTTCCTTGGCTGAGGGCAACTTTTTGAGAGGGACTAGGTGAAACCATTTTAGAAAATCTGTCGATGATGGTTTAACAGAACTGTGAAAACCATTAGAAAACTGGCAAACCTGTGATGAAGCCATGGCTATGTGTGACCAGGGGACGAGGAGGAATGGGCAGGGGATTAAAGCCCCAGCAGGAGGGCGATGAAAAAGACTTGGCTTGGGAACATTGAGTACAGGCCGTGACGTAATCTGTGACATCTTTGACAAAAATGGCCACCAAACTGAGTTCGGACCATCTGTAACGTCCTGCTGATACCAGGATGACAGTAACAGACGTGAATTATGCATGAATTCAGTACCTTGGGTACGAGGCGTTCCGGGACAAAACACCGGGTCAGGTGGGCATGAAGTTGGGATAGGGAGGTCCTTTGTGGCATCTCTAACCTCTCCCCCCAAACTCCAACAAGGTGACAGAGAGTCTCACTGATTCCGGAAGAATAAACTCATCTCCCCAGAGGTCTGTGACTCGGAGGGCTCCTGTATTCTGGACAGGGCGTCTGGTTTGCCATTTTTGACTCCAGGTCTGAAGACAAAGAGAAGTTGAATCTTCCAAAAAATAAAGCCCACCTCGCCTGCCTGGGATTAAGGCGCTTTGCTGATCTCAGTACTCCAGGTTCTTATGATCTGTCCATACAAGGAGAAAAGGTTTCCTTACCCCCTCTAGCCAATGCCCCCACTCCTCAAGAGCCAACTTGACTGCCAACAGTTCTCTGGTCCCCCACATCATAATTGCGCTCTGCTTGGACAAAGTCCTAAAAAAGAAGGCACTTTGGGTGAATACGGCCATCAGAATTTCTTTTGACTTAGGACAGCTCAACCCCTGTGTTGAGGCGTCAACCCTCCACAATAAACTGTTTATCGGGGTTAGGGAACCGTAGAACAGGAGCAGACGTAAATAATCCTCTAAGCTTGACAAAAGCTCTTTCAGCCGTCTCATTCCCAAACAAACCTTGTCTTGGATGATGTGGGGAGCATTAAGAGGGGCTGCAACGAGGCTGTATGTTCCTGATTAAACCCGTCTGTAAAAATAGCAAACCCCCAGAAACCTTTGAAGCTGTTTGGGCCGTTCGTAGGTGAAGGCCATTCTGAGACTGCCTTGACTTGGGGGTCCATTATAACTTGGTCTGGAGAAATTATGAATCCAAGGAATGAAGTGATAGTGGTGTGAAACTCACACTTTTCAGCTTTGACAAACAGATGATTTTGAAGAAGACGGAGGAGGACAGCCCGGACATGATTTCTGTGGGTTTCCAGATCCTTAGAATAAATCAGAATGTCATCAAGGTATACAAAAACAAACTGTCCAACCATATCCCTCAGGACATCATTCACCAATGCCTGAAAAACTGCAGGGGCATTGGTTAAACCAAAAGGCATTACAAGGTACTCATAGTGACCAGTAGGAGTGTTAAATGCCGTCTTCCATTCATCCCCCCCTTGATACGAAAAAGGTGGTAAGCGTTTCTCAAATCCAATTTAGAGAAGATCTTGGCGCCCTGAATCTGGTCGAAAGCAGTGTTCATAAGTGGTAGAGGGTATCGGTTCTTGACGGTGATGTCGTTTAAAAACCCCTGTAGTCGATACATGGTCTCAATGAACCGTCCTTCTTTCCCACAAAGAAGAAGCCTGCCCCTGCTGGAGAAGAAGAAGGCCTAATAATACCAGCTTTTATTGACTCATCAACATACTTCCTCATGGCTTGGTTCTCTTATTCTGACAATGAATACAATCGACCCCTAGGGGGAGAAGTGCCTGGTAGGAGCTCAATGGCACAGTCATAGGGTCTATGAGGTGGAAGTGCCGTAGCCCTGGACTTGTTGAATACATCCTTAAGCGCATGATATACGGACGGCACCTTAGACAGATCAGGATATGTCTCCTCAATGTCATTCTCCAGAATAATATCTGTAGAGGCAGAAGACAGGCAAGTGGCCGAGCAGGACTTAGCCCAGCCCAAAATCTCTTTGGCTTGCCAGTCAATATGGGGGTTGTGCTTTTGTAACCAGGAGGCCCCTAAAACAATGGGTAGTTTAGGAGAGCTGATGATCCTGAATGTGACCTCGTCCTGATGATTGCCCCCCAGTGTGAGTTTTATTACCTCCGTCTTGTAGTATGAACTGTTGACCATCCAAAGCCAGGACATTACGGGTGTCAGACGTGGGAAGGAGCTTGATGTCATGGTCCCTGGTGAACGACTCATCAATAAACTCCATGTCCGCCCCTGAGTCAGTGATTACTGACACCTGATGAGAAGTGGAAGACACTTGAATAGTTGACTTCAGACAGTTGACTTCGGCTCAGTAGAGTTCTCCTCACTTCTACTGAGCCTGGGCTTTTAACGGACACTTGAATGCAGCATGACCCTGTCCACCACAATAAAAACACAAGTTATTCTTCCTTCGTTGATCTCGCTCCCCCACAGAAATCTTTGAACGACCCAACTGCATGGGCTCCGGGTCACAACAGTGATCAGAAGGGGGTGGAAGACCCTTGGGTTCTAGGTGGGGAACAGGACTGTGAGCTGAAGGGGAATTAACCCGTCTACGAAGCCTCTCCCTCCTCCTTTCTGTGAGCCGCAAATCGATGCAGGTTGCCAGGTCCTCAAGTTGGTGAAGGGAGGCAGGGTAGTCCCGGGTAGCCAGTTCATCCTTGATGTTCTCATTCAGACCTTGCATGAAAGCATCCATTTTAGCATGCTCATTCCAAAGGCTGTCTGCTGCCAGTAAATGAAAGTCAATGATATAAGATGTAACACTTCTCTCTCCCTGTTTAATGGAGAGTAAACCTCTGGCAGCTTCACGACTAGGAAGAACTGGATCAAAAACCCTGATGAGCTCCTTGGAGAATGCAAAATAAGAAGCACACGTGATCGAACCATTTTGCCACTCAGCAGTGCCCCATTGCTTAGCCTTTCCAGAGAGCAGGGAAATAACAAACGCCACCTTAGAGCGCTCAGAAGGGAACGAAGAAGGCTGAAGCTCAAAATGAATCTCACATTGAGTAAGAAAAGCACGGCACTGGTCAGGATCTCCCCTAAACAGCTCAGGAGGCGTGAGTCTAGGTTCTCTTACCACAGCGGAAAGATCAGGAACTCTGGGGGAAACAGGCTGTGAGGATGCTGGCGTGGAAGCAGGAGTCATGGATTGCAGCATAGAAATCATTTCCCCCAAGCCGGAATTAAGACGGGCAATAGAGTGATCAACATTAGTGCGCCACTGCTGTGCTGGCGATGGGTCCATCTTTTGGCCAGATTTTACTATCACGACCAGAGACATAGAACCCAAGTTCAGCCAAACACAAAGTGATAAGTAAAAAGGTTTATTCAGAAACTCAGGATCAGAGAGCAGAAGAACAGCAGTCAGCTTCCAGGAACCACTTCTCAGTCTGGTGATGAGGCACAGAATCCAGAGGAGGAAGAGATCCAGACATTTAATGAGGAAGCTTCCGACAGGCTGAAGTCGGATTGCCGACTGATCCAAATCCTCCGGGGAACCAGCTGACGCTGTGACAGGACCACAGAGAGCTGTGATTGTCCTCTTGACAATAAATCCAGGCAGACTAGAGAGCCAGGCGAACTCAGGCTGAATAAACCAGTGGCTAGGCTGAGACGTAAATCCAGGGACAGAAACAGGGTCAAATTCCAGGGCTAGAGGCGTCAGACAAGGGGCAGGCAGAGACATAAACCAGAGACAGAAAACAGAGTCGAAATCCAAAATCCAATCCGTCAGACAAGGAGCAGGCAAGAGGGAATAATCCGTAAGGCAAGGCAAGGTCATGGAACGAGATCAGTCAGGAAGGTACGCTGGATAACTACTCACAAATGTTTTCGAAAATCTGGCACCGTCTGCCTGTCAGAGGGCTGTATATAACTGCAGCTCCACAGGTGTGTGGCATGACGGTAATTGCGCAGCAGCGCAGCAGCAGACAGGTGAAGCAGATGAGTTAATTGCATGAGTGAGAGCAGAGCAGGCAGACGGGCCAGAATCATAACATAGAGTGGCTTAGGTTATGATGCTATAGGCTTAGGCTGCTGGAGGACATAAGGACCACTTTCGCCTTCTTCGCTACATTCTCACACTACTCTCCAATTTGCGTTTTTTGCTGTTTTTTCAGATTTTAACTTTGTTCTCTCTTTTCTCTTCCTAGAAGCTACACCTGCTCTGACTATGTGTCTACCTGTGACACCTTTCTGGAGAGGGGAATCGTTCGAGCTTCTGCTGCCAACAACTTAATGCTCACCCTCTACCGATGATCCACATGGCCCTGTGTTTTAGTGTTTAACCCTTTCTCTCTCCTAGACATGTCGATTGCCTGAGCTTTTACTGTAACTAATTATATGTGCTCTCTTTCAGACTCTTACCTTGAAAACTGGCTCAAAGTTTATCTGTTCTTTCTTTCTAGATTAAAACGACTAAAGGAGCTACATCCACTAACATTTATTTTTCCTTCCCATAGAAAGTACTCCTGGATCAGTGCTTCTTTGTTCTCTTTGTGTCTCTGCTCTGTTCTCTCTAACCCCCAGTCGGTCGTGGCAGATGGCCGCTCACACTGAGCCTGGTTCTGCTGGAGGTTTCTTCCTGTTAAATGTTTTTCCTCTCCACTGCCGCTAACATTAGTTTTCTGTTATGCATTGTTATCAGGGTTTTGCAGTTGCATGTTTAAATGCTGCAGATATGATTCTCCTGGAAATATGAGGTGCTTTTTTATTTATTCATTTCATATTCATGTTTGAGTAGCAAATTAATAGTATTAACAGCAGTTTAATGTCATGATTGCATTAGTGTGGACCAATTCTGTATATCATAATTCACAGTTGTTGATGTTTGCTAATTATTTGGGATTTTAACCATGTTGTTTGTAGGCAGAACCAAAGTACTGAAATTGCTCCTTCTTAGTCGGTGCCAGTCTGCAGGCAAAACTCCGTCAGGAGCCAGTTGCTCTTTACTAACCTGCTCTTTACTAACCTGTTGTCTGCACCCTGTAAGTCCAGGGAAAAGCGAGCAGCTTCTGTTTTAATTGAAACCTGACTGGATGGAGAGGGGTTTCATCCTAGTCCATCACTACCCCCACACCCCCACCCATAAACACACACAGCTCTTGCAGTCTGTCAACCTGCAAGAGCTGAAGTGAGATACAGGTTGACATTTTCCCAGGAATGCTGGGAGCTATCAGAAGTGTCATGTAACCGTATCCGCTGTCAGATCTCTGGCTTTATCTCAGCTCTGCTGTTGAATGCTCCTGCTGATGTGTCCTGTCTGAACCTAAGAGCCTTGCTGGAAGCTGTGACCCTCAGGAACATTTTGAACAGGGCATTTGGATGAATAAACAGTTGTCAGAACCCCTGTGGTTCCACTATTAAGGATATGTAGATATGCATGGGATCTTTAGAGGCTTCCCAGGGGTTCTTTTGGAAAAAGTGTTTATTTTTGTCACTGGTTATCTATGTAGTTAGCCTATGGTTAGGTGTCAAAAACAGAATAAATAAAATACAACTTTATTTATAAAGCAATTTAAAAACAACACTGTTGACCAATGTGCTGTACACTGATAAAAGAACAAAGTTATAAAAACAGTCAGTCAGTCAGTCAGTCATTTTCTACCGCTTATTCCATAGTGGGTCGCGGGGGAGCTGGTGCCTATCTCCAGCAGTCTATGGGCGAGAGGCGGGGTACACCCTGGACAGGTCATAAAAACATTAAAATTAAATTAAAACAGTAACAATAATGACCAGTTGTTTAAAACAACAAAAAAGCCAACATCCGAAATTCAGTCAAAAGCCAAAGAGAAAAAATGTTGCGTAAAACCAGGAAGCGAGTGGGCCTGTCTGATTTGTGGACAGTGACTGAAAATGCTCGGTCACCTCTCAACCTCTTCTTTGACTTTGGAACAACCAACAGTGACTGATCTGCTGACCTGAGTGAGCGTGAAGGTGCATACAGCTGGATCGGGTCGGGCAGATACTGAAGGGTGAGACCATGTAAACATTTAAAAACAAATGAAAGAACTTTAAAATCAGTTAGAGAAAAAACTGGAAACCAATGTTCTGACGCTAAAACAGGAGCATTTTTTGGCATCACTTAAAAGACGTGCAGCTGTTTCTGCTACTTCCAGGGTTCATACACAGACTGGAGAAGTGTTGAATTTCATGTCTGTATTTTCCTGATCTGGGTTAGTATTGACAAAGAAAATACAGTGTGGGAAAAGTATTTGTATTTCCAGACTTTATTTCCTATTCCATTGTTTAAATATTGTCTTTCCTCATATCTTCCCTTGTATCCTTCTTCCCTTCTTTGTTTTCTTCCCTCCTTTTATCTTATTATTCATCTGCTTTTTTTTGTATACCGTCCTTCATTGTTTCCTTTCTTTTGTCCAGCCTTTATTGCGCCTTTCCCTCCTTCATTCTTTTTTCCTTCCAAATATAATTTTTCCTCCCTTCCTAATGTACTTTCTTCTTTCCTTCCTTGTGCTCTACCGTTCTATGTTGGTTCCTTCTTTTCTTGTATGCTTTCTTTATTCTGCCCTTGTTTCCATCCTCCTTTGTATCTTTTCTTTTTTCCTTCCTTTCTCTCATGTGTATTTCCTTTATTCTTTGCTTGTGTCCTTTTTTGCACCTTCGTTGCTTCTTTTTATAAAAAGGGCTGAGTACTTTAATAGTAGAAAAGTAAGAAACTTTAACTGAAAAATGTGTAGAAACCCTGTCCTTCGCTGTATTTGGTTTGTTCAGTAAATGAATGTTTAGTGTGATTTATTTGATTGTTTAAGTGTGTAGCCTGTCAGCTTTGCCGACCCTTCCCCACTAAGTCACATGTTTATGCTTCACTCAGTAGCCAATTATAATTCAGTCAGTTACAGTATCTACTTAATGTTAGCTTGCTAATGCCTGTTTGAGGCTCTGCTGCCATCTCCTCATTAGTAGTGAAGGTGTTAGAACTGCAAATGCATTCAGCCCCACTACCCCCACCCGAACCCCCTTGGTGTTTGCTTTACCCTCATCCAAACAAGATCAAATGCTGTTATCAGTCTTCACCACTTACATCTCAGACAGTGGGATCCAGCCTTCAGAAGGCAAATTATAATCTATTGGAGAACGTTTGTTGGTGAATTGGCACCCATTGACTATCAAAAACCGTGGATTGGCAAAGTCATTTCTTTGCTTGGACCACATTGATGGGTCCTGTAGTAACTTGCTAGAGCTCCATGGTGGGGGCTTGTGGAAAGCAGAAAGAAGTGAGATACTCACAGGGTGTGGTGGGGGAGTTGAGGGTTTAAGTGGTGTCTTTTGAAGTGTCCTGTTACATTGCTCCCTTTTTGACCACCTGACCCCATCCCTTCCTCCCGCACAGGTCAGAGACTTCTTCCCAATACTTCCAGCTGCAAATAATCTTTTTCTTAGTGTTTACGAAAGTTAGTAAAGATTTAGTTGTTCTTACGTGTTAAATAATCTGACTAGAGGCGATGTTATGTCCTTGAAACACCAAGGGCTTAACTCCGGAAAAAAATATTTTGATTTTCATGCAACTGGATCTTTCAGGGTAATTCAGAGTGGAAAGACTGGAAAACTGGAAATGTTATGAGAATTTTTTTTACTTCTCAACTTCCGCCATCGTATTTTTACTTATGTGTCTGAGTTTCTGCTCTTCCTACAGGAAAATGGCTGCTCTTTTTTATTTAATTGTACAATAGCTCTGTTCTTTCATATTCTGTCGTAGGATTTAGGACCTCTCATAAAATTGGGGCAATGCTATTGAATGCCTAATGATGCCAATGATCCAGAGAACTCCTGTCAGAAAACAGAATGACAAGGCATTTGTGTGTATTGATCCTCATGTCACACTATCACCACGCAATGGCAGTTTTCCCTCCTCTCATTTGAAGAAACACCAGGCCCTGTTTGTTTAGATCAGTGTGTGTGAAACTTGTGACTGATGGGTGTCTCAGTCAATCTCAGTAGTTAACAAGGTAACTGAATCTAGGACCTTATTTTACAGGGAAGGAGCCACTGAAAGACCAAGGTGGCCGTACAGGGAGACTATACACACAGCACACCCACCTAATAGACGCGACTGAAGAAATCCTTCTAAAGCTTCTCTTATTTTCTTTGGGTTAGACACACTAAAACCTTTGTAAAAGCAGTCATGGAAACCATTTTGTTTCATTTGTCTCTGAGGATTGAATTTTTGAAGTTACAGTTTAAAAAAAGACACCCTATAATAGGAATTCTGACAAGGAAAACAGGAGGTGGCTCAACATCCCGGTTTCAAAATCCAATACATACATACATGTCACATGCATAAAACAAAGTGAATATTGCAGTAAAGAAGTAGGCAGGAGCACTTCTGATTTCTGTGAATCTCATTAAATAAGTAGCACCTATTGTGTTGTATATGCTAAGAAATACATCAGTGTCAGCGAATCCCACAGGGTTTTCACCTTGCAAATGGAACACTATTAAGCTGGATGTGATATGGCTCCCAGATCCAAGAGACTTCTGCAATCTGCTGCCATTCATAGACAACATTTTTATCAGTTGACCTTTATGTGAATGCTTGGAGCTCTATCCTATCTGATTAAACTGAACTGTTTAGTATTAGATTGAATGAGGGTTGTTGTGGCAAAAACTGAATGAAGGGATTTTAGTTTGATTTGGTTTGTTTTTATGTAAATTGCTTTGTGACCTCCAGCCTTTTGACACGGAGCAGCAATGCTTTATTAACATTCTGAATTGTTGCTTGTTTTTGGATTTCTTTTTTTTAAATATCTTAGATGTTTTCCTTTTAATTAGTTGATGCAAGTCCTCTTTCGGTTCATAACATACAAATCTACCAGGTGGGTTTATACCTTTGCTCCCAGAGCAAATCCAAATCTGAACCACTTTGACCATTAAACAGATTTAAAACTGTGCTGATTCACAATGCAGAAATGCTCTACACACGAACATTTTCAAATTTTAAATGTGGGTTAAAAAAGACCTCCACATCAGAAGTGTAATGCACGTTTCTTAAGGTAAGTTATTTCCGACATGCATCTGACAGTACAGTTTCATGGTATTCTTACACTGACTGACTCTTTATGCGACCTTTGTAGTTTCACTGTCTTTCATTAAGAAAAAGAGAACAACAAAATCAGCTGAGTTGGTAGCAGTTCGGAAATACTAGGCATGCTGTTGTATCTCTGTCTGGTGTGAGTGTTGTTGACACCATTCACCAATTTGTAAAGTACCACTTGTCCATTGGTCTGGTAGCTCTTGTGAGGTAGAGATGGGGGAGGAGGTGAGGCAAGCAGTGTGACAGAAAATAGAAAAGGGAAAATTCCTGTTTGAAGTGCAGCCATCGTTGATCAGGTGTGAACCACAAAGCAGCTGCTCTGCAGCTGAAAACCCCCCACTACAGAACCCCAACAGAGACTGGGGCCCAAGGCAGACAACAGGTAGCTGAGACTCTTGCTACAGCAGCAAGTCCTGCTTTATCTTTTCCGCTCCAGTAACTAAAGTAAATTTGGCACATCCTGTATATTCCTGCAACACTAACAGCTGATACTCCCTGCTGTGGTGAGAAGTTGAAATTTCTTTATTATAACAGAGGAAGGTAGCTTGAATGTTTTGCAACTTTTTAGGTCGAAATGTATGCTGTTTCCATCTGGCAGGACACAAGTGTAAATATAACATCATATTTGCCACTATTTTGTTAATTTTAGCTATAAAATAAACACAAGTAGAGTCCATTTCAGCACTTCATTACTACAATATCACAACAAAAAGGATCAAATTCATTCATACTGAAACAAATTAAGCAGCTTTTTCTTTATCCTTCCTGGCATTTTGCATGATTTACAAACTTTTTTAGTTGACCTTAAACATTTCTAATCCTAAGTCTAAGCCTAGACCATTTGTACTTAGTTTTGTTTGGTCTAAACCTAGATAAAAAAAAAAATATATTAAATATAACATAGATATATAAGTATATATATTATATATATTATATATATAGATTTAAATCAGCGACGATGTATAGACGTAATACTGACTCTAAAAGAGCTGTATATGTCGCCTCAATGTAGAAATCCGGATTATTGCTCAGTGAGTAGCTGCAGTGTGGCTCATTCAAAGAAGTGGCCTTTTTAAAATTAAAACATTTACTGTCTTACTGTGACTATTCGATTAATAGAAACTGCTACTAATGGCCTGCTGCATGAATTTTCTAATTGAGCTATATTGTTACGACACAGTGCATGTTGCACACTGTACGCTCCCTAAAAAGCAGGAGGTTAGCCTATGGATGGCTTGAATGGGGAAAGACCTGTGGAGACATGAGAGTTGTGGGCATATTCAGCCTATAGAAACTTGAACTCCGATTTGATTGCTTGGAAGAGAAGACACATCTAAGCATGGCCTCGAGCTGGTTCATAACTCCATTGGTGCAATCCCAGACTCACAACCTACTTTCTGGTTTCAGCCTCAGAGCAACACCTATCTGCAAACTTCACTGTCTTCCACAGAAGATCTTCACAGGTTCTCTGACTAAAGTTCATCTACCACCATTCACCTTCCTGTCCCTCCTCACCCAAAAATAACACCTGATGATCAGACAGCTGACCTGAGCTACACAAAGACAAAACTTATCACCACCATGCAATCCCATTCAAAGATTTACATCCAACTTGGTAATTTGCATGGATCCAGGTATGACAGATTCCACTGTAAACATTATTTACCAGAGCCACACTTATCTTGTGTCTCTCCTCATCCAGTGCTTTCCCTGGCTGCTGTTTGGAAATAGCTCCATCTACAAGATCACTTTTAATTTTTACTTTGTAACTTATGTGTTCCTTTTTTTTTTTTTAAAGATATGTTTTTCGGCACTAGTGGCCTTCATTTTAGTATTTTTTGACAGTAGGTAGACAGGAAAGGGGCAGAGACATTCGGTAAATGTCGCCGGGTTCCGGGACTCGGACGCATGCTTCGCCCCTACACCATCAGCACCGCACCCTTAACTTATATGTTCCTTGACGTGTCCCTACATGTTGGTCATAGTTTAAATCTTAAAGCCATGACAAGAAGACTTTCTCTTGGCAACATTTCCAAACAAGTTGTACTTGTTCAGACTTTTTTTGTTGTAAACTTTAAAACGGCAACAGTGTATTAACAACCTTAGGAGTCTGAAGCTTCTTTCATGAAACAGCTCCTAAAATACAAGCCAGCATGGCTGAACTAAAAAAAGCACAGGATTGACTCTGCAGAGAAGATGTAGACTGTTAAATATAGGAAAAAAGGTGTCTGAAAATTGTATTTCTGACTTCTGGACTAGTGACATGTCTGGACTGGTCACATGTCTTTTGGTTAAGAGCTATCGAAGAAAATACACCAAGCTGAAGTCATGTGATCTGTTCTGTTTTGCACGCACTTCAGTGCAACTAGTCCAGTGTGTGTTTATGGCCAGAATTGATGTGCACTTAATACGTACCAAACAGAGGATTCTGTGCACTTTTGCCTGAAATTCCCCAGCTAACTGGCAGCACAAACTGTCTGTAATCGCCACATAATATAGTCAAGCCGCTGTTCCAGTTTATCCTTCAAGTCAGGTGAAATGGGACTGTGGCTACTGTCCAATTTGTCCGAGCTACCGCACCCTGCTGGCGGTCAGATGCCTCGGAGCTCCTCCGGTACTTGGTCCCCATGAAGCGATCACACACTCTATCTAAAGACTCCTAAAGGAACGACTCTCAACCAGTTTCTAACTTTTAGCTCTTTTTATTCTAAGTTAAGGCAGAGGAATGGATTACAGAGATCAGCGCTGAGGCTCCCGTCTCGGACCGTCGCCGTCTGTTAGAGCATGACGAAGAGCCCCAATAGAAGGTTACATATAGTTTTTATATCTGGTACTCCAATGCAATGGATGTGCCCTCCCTCAGTGACTATCAGTAGGCTATGTGTCACCATAGTGGTGTCTATCTGTTAGATTGTGTAGTAGCGGGTGTCCATACTTAATCTAAGTGTGCTGTAGCTTTCTAATCAACCCAGTTAGACCGGCTCCTCCACTATCAACCCCAGTGCCCCAGCTTCAGGTCATTTTGACAACCCTTGGGTCATCTGTCCTTGTACTGTATATCTATGAGCATTCTTATTCCCCCCCCCCATATTGTAACAGAGGGAAAACATAGATCTATACTTTATTTCACTACTGCTAAAAGGGGAAAAACAGCTATGAGCATATTTAATAAAGGTTATTCCTTAACAACCCCCCCAGATGAGGTGTCATTTAAAGGCACCTCACTAATTTAGATCAGGTACAACCCCCTAGGCACTGGGTAGTTGACCACCTGCAACTGGGTACCCACCCCCCAGAAACAATGTATTTCAACCCTGGCATGGTTGGTAAAAACCTACAGGGGGTTAGACAATGAAACTGAAACACCTTTCAATTTAGTGTGGGAGGTTTCATGGCTAATTGGGACCCAGCCTGGTAGCCACGTCTTCACTGATTGAACATTGCACCAGTAAGAGCAGAGTGTGAAGGTTCCAATTAGGAGGGTAACAGCACAGTTTTGCTCCCAAAATATTGAAATGTACACAACATTATGGGTGACATACCAGAGTTCAAAAGAGGACAAATTGTGTGGTGCACGTCTTGTGGTGCATCTGTGACCAAGACAGCAAGTCTTTGGGATGTATCAAGAGCCACGGTATCCAGGTAATGTCAGCATACCACCAAGAAGGACGAACCACATCCAACAGGATTAACTGTGGACGAAAGAGGAAGCTGTCTGAAAGGGATGTTCGGGTGCTAAACCCCGGATTGTATCAAAAAAACATAAAACCATGGCTGCCACAAATCCCGGACAGAATTAAATGTGCATCTCAACTCTGCCTGTGTTTCCACCAAGAGAACTGTCCGTCGGGAGCTCCACAGGGGTCAATATACACGGCCGGGCTGCTATAGCCAAACCTTTGTGTCACTCATGCCAATGCCAAACGTGATTCAATGGTGCAAGGAGCGCCAAAATCTTGGCTGTGGACAATGAGAAAACATGTATTGTTCTCTGATTGAGTCCACCTTTACTGTTTTCCCACATCCGGGAGAGTTACGGTGTGGAAAGCCCCAAAGAAGCGTAGCAAACCAGGACCATTGCATCTGCCCATGAGTGAAGCATATAGGGTGCGATCAGTGCATGGTTTGGGCTGCCATTTTCATGGCATTCCCTTGGCCCAATACTTGTGTCGATGGGAGCGTCACTGCCAAGGACTACCGAACATTCTTGAGGACCATGTGCATCCAATTGTTCAAACATTGTATCCCCCCCCCCGAAGGCGGTGCCATGTATCAGGATGACAATGCCACCAATACACACAGATGTTTGATTGAATGAAGTGAAGTTGACACATCTCCCATGGGCCTGCACAGTCACCAGATTGAGCCACACACACTGGGGTGTTTTGGATGAGACGCTGTATGGCGCAAAAAGGAGGCCTACACCATACTAATAAAGATTGTGGTCTAAAACCAGCGTGTTTTCAGTTTCATTGTCCAACACCTGTACATATCACCAGGGAATGTCCTTCCAGCTGACGTGGTTCCTTCCCCCCCTAGAAGGGCAACGCCATCTTCTCGGTAGACCCCCTGAAAGTTGTGTCTCAAGCAAAACAGTTGATAAAAATCTATGAAGACAAACTTAAACCCCATCAAACTGGATGTGCACGATTTAGAGAAAAGAGAGAAAGGGACAACAGCCTGAAGCACAGCAGAAAATTCGTCTAACATCATATGAATCCGTTAATGTCGACCCTAAGTGTTGATGTGTCTTCGTCCATCTTCTCGGCCCTGAGCGACATCCACCCCCAAGGTCTTTTGGCAGGTTCGCTCCCTGAAAAGTTATTTAAAAGGGAAATAAAAAAATCTATGTTCAGATTACGCCCAACTGTAGGTAATTATCAACTACTATTATTATCATTAAAGCAGGCCACATAGTAGCTTAATCAAATGGATCTCAGTCAAAAATATGTCATCATAATCAGAAAGAGTGTACCTATTTAGCACAATAAGAAAACTTTTTACTTTAAAGTAGCCTCCATTTAGTACTTAACAAATGTCCTAAAATCAACCTATGGAGAGGGAACACATAACTAAAAATAACCTGCGAGGTCCTATTAATACTTTCATTCATGACAGGGTTTTTTTAACTATTTTCTTTTTTTAATCAATCTGTCTTTAACCTATCTGATACAGCATTCTTACCATTAAATCAAATATTCTGATTCCTTTAATATCAACATTATTCATTAAGTCACAGAAATCACTGCAAAGGATATCGGGTAAGACGGCGGGCCCCCTTTTCGCTTATGGGTTATCCTCCGTCAATCCAGTGAGCCTGATCACGGCCCCCTCTTTCTCACATCCTTGATTTGAGGGGCCCGACTTCTTAACCATTGGCATCTGACAGGCGGTTGGCACTCCCGGTCCCCCTGAGTCCATGGTTGTAGTTATTCCCCAAAGGATGAGAGCCTAAAGGGTGTCATCCTCTTGTATCAGTTTATCTTTGACTATGTGTTGCATCTTATGTGATATCAGCAGTTATGTTGTGTAGCTGTAGCAGTGAGCAGATAAGCAACAAGGGCAGATATATTTAATTAAGGCAGCAAAGAGATAATTAGAAAAGGCCACAGAATCATACATCCATAACACTACTTTGGTTGGTGAATTAGGAGCTGCTTTCACCTCCATTTATCCTTTCACAAAACCCACAGAGACTGTTAAAACATGTCTTTAGTAAATGGTAAATAAACTAAATTTAAATAGGGCTTTTGACCACTCAAAGCTCTTTACACTAGAGCCATATTCACCAATCACACTCACGTTCATACATTGATACACAGATGATCAACATATGGCAGGAGGAAGCTGGAATCCAACTCATAACTTTTGGTGGGTTTGATTGCAAGACGACTGCTCTTCCCACTGAGCCACTGGCGCCTTCTTAGTGTTCTGTGGAATGCCTCTGGGAAACTTGCAGCTGTCCAAAATGTTTTCTAGTCATGAATAATCTCCCTCTCTATAGAGCAATCGACTTTAAATAGTTTATTTATACTTTTATAATTTTGTTAATCACACTGTTCACTGATTTTCTTAGGGTTCACTTATTTTCTGTTTTGTGAATTCTTGTTCATCCCTGTCATTACTGGTTTAGTTATTGTACACGCATTCCAATGTAGCTTGTTCTAGTCATTCTTCCTCAGTTCCTGTGTTTCAGCTGCAGTGCATTTAGCAATGAGACTCACCAGTGTTACAGTCCAGTAATCAACCCCCCAGCTTTTAAGCCTCTCTGTCCAGTCACTCCTTTGTCAGATCACTGTTACTATGCAAGCTCTGTCAACACCTCTGCATTACAAGGTTTGTCCCTTTCCTTTAATTGCATCCTTAGCAAACTGCCCAAACTCCACTTTTATAGCAGTGGTCACACTTGCCGTTGATTAATTAACTGCATTTTATTAGCAGCACAAGGCTGCTATACTCGCTCTCTTTAATCCTATGGACACAGCAAGGATGTACTTTGTTTTTTCACACACAACTTTTCCATTTTGGCACTGATTGAGCCAAAACAGTCTGATGTGACTGTTTATAAGGGGAAGATGTAAAGTTAAAGATGTAAAGTTGTACACCTTGCCCTGGTAAGTGACTGCATTTATCCTTCACCAATTGAATATCTATGTGCACAACAGGTACAGGATAATTAGTAGTGTTTGTAGGCTGATGGGTTCTGTGGAAAAAACAAAACACCTTTCTTAGGTTCTGTCCCTGAACATCGTTTATTTTGAAAGGATTTCACTGAGGAATTCTCTTGGGGCTTGGTGAGGGTCAGTGTGTGTCTTTACTGGTGAGCTTTCATCTGATTACAGAATTAATCTTGATAATGGCTACCAATAAGTCACTGAGTTCCCAAGCCAGTCAGATATAATGGCATGATGTGTCCCTGGGGAGCAGAAGGTCACATGTTTTTTCCATCCATAACTAATTTCTAATAAATGAGCCCTTTCCCATTGCTGGTGTTCAGAGGTCAAATTGTTTGCATGCTTTTTTTCTGTCCCTTGCCACACATTGTGCAGAATAGGTTTTTGTATTTGAGTGCTGCTCAGACAGCCTGCATATGTGAAACACCTTAAACTAGTTTTTTTACATTATTCTGCTAATTTAATGTCAGCAAACAATAACAAATCAGAGATCATTTTTCATGGTGATGTGTAGAAATTGACAAATGGGGAAGCTTGCTCTTATTCATTGCTCAGAGCCTGACAATATAAGGTAGCTTGTCCCCTTTTGAGTTATAAAACTGGGAACGTTTGCTCTCCTGGGGTAATCCACTGTATGGGAAGTGGTGACTAAACCTAGAAATGGTTAACCAGGTGTAAGAAAAATTCGACCGGAAGGGTGCTGGCTTTACAATGATACAGAAAATCAAACAACAGAAGTAATTAAAAAAAAGAGAATAGAAAAGAAAACACAAGGAAAATTGGACTGAAAACTTATCTAATAATGTTTAGATGACACATTCAAAGGCCACTCTAAACAAATAAGTTTTTACTCTTGATTTAAAGCAACTTAGGGTTTCGGCGCTTTTGCAGTTTTCTGGGAGTTTATTCCAGATTAGTGGAGCATAAGAACTAAAAGCTGCTTCTCCATGTTTGGTTCTACACTGGATATACTGACAACAAGCATGCAATGTATTTTGGTGCTAAGCCATTCAGTTATTAATAGACAACAGAAGTATTTTGAAGTCTATTCTCTGAGCTACAGGGAGCCAGTGTAGGGACTTTAGAACCGGAGTGATGTGCTCCACTTTCTTAGTTCTAGTGAGGACGCGGGCAGCAGCGTTCTGGATCAACAGCTGCTGTCTGATCGACTTTTTAGGCAGACCTGTGAAGACACTGTTGCAGTAATCAATTCTACTAAAGATGAACGCATAAATTAGTTTTTCAAGGTCCTGCTGAGACATTAGTCCTTTAATCCTGGAGATGTTCTTTAGGTGATAGAAGGCTGACCTTGTTATTGTCTTTATGTGCCTCTGAAGGTTCAGGTCTGAGTCCATCACTACACCTGGGTTTTGAGCCTGACTGGTGGTTTCTAGTTGTGTTAACTGAAGCTGTGTGCTATGCTTTTTGCTATTCTATTGGTCCTAAGATTATTACTTCAGTGTTGTTTTGATTCAGCTGAAGAAAATTTTGGCACATCCATGCATTGATTTCTTCTAAGCATTTACCCAGCGCTTGAATGGGTTCATAGTCACCTGGTGACATCGTAACGTTTAGCTGTGTGTCGTCTGCATAGTTATAATAACTTATGTTGTCGTTTATTAAAATCTGAGTTAGGGGAAGCATGTAGATATTGAAAACGAGGGGCCCTAAGATGGACCCTTGGGGAATGCCACGTGATTTTTGTGGTCTCTGATGTAAAGTTACCTACTGACACAAAAAAGTCCATGTCCTTCAAGTAGGATTTAATCCAATTGAGTGCTGTACCAGAAAGGCCGACCTAGTTTTCCAGGCGCTCTAATAAAATGGAGTGATCAACAGTGTCGAATGCTGCACTAAGGTCCAATAATACCAGCACTGTGGTTCTTCCACAGTCTGCATTTATACGGATGTCATTGAACACCTTGACAAGAGCAGTCTCTGTACTGTGGTGAGCATGGAAGCCTGACTGGAAGACATCGAAGCGATTGGTCATTGTTAGGAAGTAGTTTAACTGCTGAAACACAGCTTTTTCAATAATCTTACTGATTAAGGGGAGGTTTAAGATAACCCTGTAGTTCTGTAGTAGCAGCTTGTCGGGCACACCCGACTGGTGCAAAGTGCATGCCAAGAAGGTGGCTGGTCCTTGAGAGACCAGAGAGAGGCTAGAGGGCTGTGGCGCGGGTCCTTGCTGACCCTGGCGAAGAACGTGTGTGTGTGAGGCGTCAAACCATGGGTCCAACAGTAAAGCAGACTTGAGCTGTCGTAGAAGGCAGGATCTTAACATCTTCGTATAAATTTTCCGCCTCCTTCAGCTGTTGCTGAATCCACTGCAGAGATTCGGCAGCCTTCCTGTCTGCTTGGTCCAAATACTGGCTGGCGTCTTTTGCCAGTACTTGGATACGGACCATGATGCAGCATAGTAATGATTCTAATAATAAATGAAAACAGAAACTCACGGAAATCATTGAACAACAGGATAGAGAGCATGGGCACAGACAGACCATCAGAGGACTCCAGCAACAAGGGCACAAAAAACAGGAACTTAACTACAAATTAATTAAAACTGAGATCATATTAGTGCAATTAACATCAACATAAAACAGGTGTCGATCCTGACATGTCTAGTGTCTCTAATGGATTCAAGCTTTTAAAAGCCATTGCCTCTCATGTAATCAGACCTTGGTTTATCCACAGAAGCAACTGTGAAAAAGTCTGTAGTATTATTTGTAGTACACTACCAAGATGGCTGCAACATGTTATCTTTAGTAGACTGGGCTTTTAAACAGCTTGGGTTTAGACTGGAAATCAGCCCCTGGCACCTCAGCAGACAGAGCTGGTAGTAACAAGCAACTTCTCAAACTGGCAACTTTATCACAATAGTGACACAGTCTTCAGTTTGAAGCCCAGAAAAACACCCCAGTAGCTAAATGTAGGTGTGCTGATAACATTATCAATAAACCTATATTAATTTCAGGATCACATGATTCCTGATGTCTGTTCAAGTTGTATCTAGTCTTATTATTGTTGCTGAGAATTATTATTGATTCTGAGAATTATTCTGTGCTTGTGTCACTTGACCTCAGTGCTGAATTAGATGCAATGGACCAAAACATTTTACTCATTAGATTTATGCATCTGGCTTGCATTTCTGGCTTTGCATTGGGCTGGTTTTTACTTTTATCTACTAGATAGATGTTTCTCTATTGAAAAGACAATGGGTACTCCACAGCAAAAGTTTCTCTGGGATTTCCCGTGGGTCAATAGTCCATTATGATTTTCATTTTATACACTGTCCCGTAGCATATTATTCAGTCTTTTAATGAAAGCTCTTATCATTTTTATGCAGATGACATTCAGGTTTACGTGTCTTTTAAATAACACCATTTTAATAAGATAAGTAAATTGTTCCACTGCTAAACTAAAATGATATATGGCCTAAATAATCATATTTTGTTAAATTCAAATAAAAGAGAAATAATGATTGTCACCCTATTAGATATGCACTTGGATTTCAGCCAAGCAGTTTCCTTGTTTTTACATCAGTGAAGTCCAGTGTTTAAGAACCTGGGAATTTTTTTTGTTTTCGAACTCACCCCAGACTCGCATCATAATCCTTCTTGAGCTCTTGCTTCTGACAGTTGAGCAACATTGCCAACAAGTAGGCCACTGTAATGCCCTGTTCACCTAAGAAGACAAATATTCTATTAGATATTTTTTCAAGTCGTACACAATACTGCGGTCAGATTATTAAAAAATTAATACAAGATCATGTAGCCCCTGTTTCCCAATAAAATGTCTTTCTGTAGTGTTCATAATTTATTGATTCATTTTGTGCATTGGTCCAACATTATTTAGCTGCAAAATCTTTACCAGAAAGAAATGACCTCCACCCTGCAAATCAAACATTCACCTCTACCATCTAAAAAAAGTCTCATTAGATATATTCTCTCTGTCATTCATTTTCTATACCGTTTATTCCATAGTGGGTCACATGGGAGCTGGTGCCTATGTCCAGCAGTCTATGGGCGAGAGGCAGGGTCCACTGGTTGCCAATCTATTGCAGGGCAACACAGTGATATACAGGACAGACACACTCATTCACACCTAAGGCAAGAGACCAGTTCATCTAACAGTAATGTTTTTGGACTGTGGGAGGAAGCCAGAGTACCCAGTGAGAACCCACAAATGCACAGGGAGAACATGCAGAAAGACCCCTGGCTGGGAGTCGCAAGTCAACAGTGCTACCAACTGCGCCACCGTGCAGCTCCCTCTAACATTTTAATCTGATTTGTATTCATCAACAAACATTTCAGTAGTTATTAACATAGATGCGGTCATTTTGTATGAGATTTTTTTGGTTTTGGTTTTGGTTTTGTCTTGTCGTCATCCAAGAAAAGGGCTTGGACATGAAAGTAACAATGGTTGAGCAATGTTTCTGGCTGTTCTTTGAAACTCAATTTTGTATACAATTGCTACTCTAAGGGATAAAGTTGAAATAATATGAAGTTAATATGAAACAGATTTTGAAATAATTTATTTAAATAGAACCTATTTTTGAATAATTTTACAATGTCAGTCATGAAGAGCTTTAATTCTGATCAGGAAAAGTAATTTTCAATAACGAATGATTTTAGAATCTGTTCAAACTGTAAATACCATACCAGAAAAATAATTAACGATCTAAATATGAATTTCTCTGTTGCTTCAGGTATGGCTTCAAACTAGTGGCATCTGTGTCTGTTTTTAGAGAGCAACGTCACAGTGGCACAACCTTCCATTTAACCAGTTTAGCTATGTGCCTTGAGTATGCTCATTGCTCAATGACATTTTGCTTCTAAAACATAACAAAAATACTAGGACTGTGTCTGACTGTCTACCCCTCTCCACCAGCACCGCCACCCAAACACAACCAGTGTTTGCTACTGTAAGAATCACATTTTTGGAAGATACTAAATCAGTCGTCACAAAGGTTGCTGCTTCTTTTCCCTGAAATAAAACAGTCGTCTGCAGTTCTTTAGTGGTGTTCATGAATTAGCAGATTAAGTTTCACCTGTCAGACGTTAATTTGTTTGGTTACCCTTGTAATCTTGGACGTCATCCATTAGCACTTGTTTTACATACATTTAACCTGCAGGTGTTGCATTTAATAACAGTTTAACACATTTTTAGATTTAAGATTTGCTGATTTCTGATCATATGATTCTTATGATAAGATTGCTGATTTGTTTACATGAATGTGTGTGTGTGTTCAGAAGCCTGACAGGGCAGGTCTTATTCTGGATAAAGGGGGTGGGAAACTAGTTCAAATTTATTGCCTGAGTCAGCTGTGTCAAATTTGGCAAGCTCAAATGGTCAGCTTGCAAATGGCAGGGCAATAACTCAGGGTCAGCAGCCTTTGTAACAAAGAGTTGTATATTGTTACCTCTCATTGTCCAAAAACGAAAGTTTATAGAACTAATAATAATAATTTATAGTCCAACATACAGTAATAATACAGAAATCTACAGAAATAAGTGTGTGTACTCACTTTGAGTTTAACATTCAAAACTGCTCTATCAGCAAACTGAGAACAGAAAAGGTGAAAGTTGCTGCACATTTGTCTAGCTGGAGGCACATGAATAGCCCAGCTGCTGAAGAACAGTACGGTTTTTAATAGACAATTCTTTTTATTTCTTTTTATAAAAACTATTCTTTTCTTTTCATCGTCCATAAAGGGGACCACCCAGCTTCTGAACCTTTGCCTTTATTTTTGGAGGGTCAGGGTGAGGGGCCAGTTGTCTTTTATAGCAGAGATTTTTACGATGTGGTCAAAGCTGTTTGGAGACCACCAGTTCTCCTTTCACTTGTCACAGCTACTGTAGTCCTGGGGACATTAGATGTCAACTACTGCTTTGAAGTCTGCCCATAAGTAAATAAAACGCAATCGTTTTTCTATTATTAACAAACTATGTGTTAGTTTGTGTTGATCACAATTTTAAAATTCCTTTACCTTTACTTAGCTTTTGGCCAAAATCTAAGATCTCATCTGAAGACTGAATACATTTATTAAATATAAATAAACTTTGGTCAATTAAAAACTATTTTTAGAAATAAATGTCTGAATTTCTTACAGAATTTCAATTGACTTAATGCCCACAATGATTTTACAGTAAATACCTATACCAATTTATCGTCCAAACCCACTTATTTTCTTTTCATGTACAGCATGTATGTGTGTGGTGGTGGTGGTGGTGCATATATTCACTAACATACATGGAGAAAGCCCATGCACTAGCTGATCATGGAAACTGCACATGAAAAGTTGCTGAGGGTTTTTTGTGTGCAATTTTCACGTTCTTGCTGGGAGGCAACAGTGCTAATCACACCCTCATTGTGGGGACCACAGTGTGGACCCAAACTATTATCTTCTGATTCTGGAATGTGTTAAAACAGCAAATAAAATTCAACATAACTTGTTGTTTTCTAGAGTATATAAAGGATCATGTGTTGTAAAACCAGCACAAAGGTTTTGTTCAGGAGGCAGACATCTTACTTTTAAAACAAGATGTAAAACTTTCCATTTAGATTAAATTTATAGTTAAGGCTGACTTGAGATTCCCAATGAGCTGATGGAAAACTTTTGTCAATCAGCCTTTCAGAATTTTCAGAATCTGTCTATGACACATTTAATTGAATTAAGTTGGATTGAAGTGCACTAACTCCTACACTGAATCACCGTGGTGGAGGGGTTTGTGTATCCCTAATATCCTGAGAGTTGTGTTATCCGAAGTTTCAGCTGCTAGTAGGGTCTCCCATGAGAAATTGGCCTTAGGTAAGTAGTCATGCCAAGAGGGATATAATCACTGGCAGACCACAAAAAGAGGTGAACCTTGTCTGGATTAAGGAGGCCGAGGCACCCTCCTGCAATCAAGCCTTGAGAGGGGAGCACCTGGTGGGTGTGGGGATGCTTACAGGCCTCTGACAGAGTGCTTTGATTTTGGAGTTCTTCCAGGTGAGCAAGAGGGTTGCCTCTTTGCGCCATCATGTTGCAAGAGAGAAGGTTCTGACTGTTGTCTGTGTTTATGCACCGGACATCAGTTCAGATTGCCCCATCTTCTTGGAATCTCTTGATGGTGTTCTGGAAGGTGTGCCATCTGGGGGTCTGTGGTGATCCTGGATGGCTTCAGTGCACATGCAGGCAATAATGGGGCTACCTGGAGGGGTGTGATTAAGAAGAATATCCCTCCTCGATCTGAATCCCAGCGTAGTTTTGTTATGCTAGGCACAGAGATCCAGAATCACAAAACATAAGTGTGCATGGTCCCAGGCCACCTTGAGCTAATAGTTAACGACAGGTTTTGTTATCGTACCATCAGACCTGTGGTGTTACGTCTTGGACACTTAGTTGAAGACAGGGCCAGGGCTGACAACTGATTACCACCTGGTAATGAGTTGGATCCGGTGACAGGGGAGACTGCCGACCAGAAATAGTAAACCCAAAAGGGTGCTGAGGGTGAGCTGGGATCTGTGTAGGAGACGGGGACTGTGAACCCACACTGGGGAAATAGTTGGGCGATGGAAGGATCACTTTGAGGATATCCTTAATATGGTCACAATGTCCTTCATTAAAGAGGTGGAGGCTGAAGACTGAATCCATCGCCATGGCAGAGATTGCCAAGGTACTAAAAAACCTTCACAACAGCAGGGCAACGGGTGTGGATGAGATTTGGTCTGAGATGCTGATGGCATTCCCGATCCTGTTTGTGGTGTTCATAGACAGGATGTCAAGGCTTAGTCTTGGAGAGGAGGGTGTTGGGTTGAGGAAAATCGGGGTCTCATCTTTGCTAATGTTGTTCTGTTGGCTTTTTCAGGTCATAACTTCAGTGTGTACTCTGAGCTGAGTGTGAAGTGACCGGGATGAGATTCAGCTCCTCTAAGTCTGAGGCCATGGTTCTCGACCAAAAAAAGGTGGCCAGCTCCCTCTAGGCTGGGGGTCAGTCTTTGCATCAAGTCTACATTTCAACACTGATCATGTTCTTGGACACTATCCACATGACAACACACCAACTTAAGTAAAGTATTCATAAAGTACCTCTCACAGAGACAGAAAGAGCTGTACAAAGCAATTTATGAACAGTGTTAATGCAAATAAAATTTTACAAAAAAATAAAAATAACGCACACATAAGTAAAGCTAGGTTGTTGTCTTGTTGTTTAGTTTTTTTTTTGCAACACTAGTGACTGGAGCCATGGCTATGCCAGCTATACCTCCTGTTCAGTCTTCTTTGACCCCGCTCAAACCTCAAGCTCCTGTTACTGAGTTCTCCGAGGGGTTCAAGAATGAGCCGCCTCACTTTCCTGATCCTGAACTATCCGACGAGGGTGTCCAGATGGACTTGCCTTGTGTTCTTGCTCCCGAGTTCTCAAACGAGGGTGTCCAGTTGGACTCGCCTTGTGTTTCTGTTGCCAAATTCTCAGATGAGTCTCTTCACATGGAGTCACCTTGAGTTCCTGCTCTCTGACAAGGGTGTCTAAGTGGGCCCGCCACATGTTCCCATTCCAGAGTTTTCCAATGAGGGCGTTCAGGTAGACTCACCTTGTTTTCCAGGTGGACTCGCCTCTGTCTCCTTCTCCAGAGCTCTATCGAGGGTTCCTCCAGCTTCCACGCCACTCTCCAGAGCTCCGTCAAGGGATTTTCCGGGTTTTCCCGGGTTCCAGGAGACTGTTTTAGTTCATAGATTGATTTCTTCAGTTTCCACACAAGCTGTTCCTGACCTGGTTTGATGTGTCCCTCTGGTTGTTCCATGTAAATTTCTTCCTCCAGGGGTCAATTTAGGAATGTGACAAAATCAATTTGATGTGCATGTAAGTTATCCTAGATGGCAAATGAAAACAAAGCACAAATTCAGCCAAATCACACCACAGATGAAAAAGTGTCATCATTACACCACCATACATCTGTGAGTAACTTTTGGCAACAAGTCTGCACTTGTACTGTATCTATCCATATTTCCATCACTTTGATGCTTGACTTTGAAAACCCACCCTGACCCTATGACCTCTCTGTCCTTTGATAACTCCACTAAGTCCCATGTTTCATTTTCTAGCAGTGACTAATATGTTTTTTATCAGCCACTTCTTGCCTTTCTTTTGCATTTGGACTCTCTAATGCTTCTTTCAGTGTGATGGTACTGTGGCATAGCACACAGTAGCACAATGATTAACAGTCACCGATCTGCAATCTAGTCATATCATATCCATATCTCTTTCAGTTTCAATTCAGTTTATTTATATAGTGCCAATTCACAACACATGTCTCAAGGCACTTCACAACAATCAGGTACATAAATTCAAATTAATCCTAATTATTGAACAGTGCAGTCAGATTCAGTTATTTATTCAAATTGGGTAAAAAGTTTTTCTGTCTAAGGAAACCCAGCAGATTGCATCCAGTCAGTGACTTGCAGCATTCCCTCCTCCCGGATGAGCATGTAGAGACAGTGGACAGTCACTGGCGTTGACTTTGCAGCAATTCCTCATACTGAGCATGCATGTAGCGACAGTGGAGAGGAAAAACTCCCTTTTAACAGGAAGAAACCTCCAGCAGAGCCAGGCTCAGTGTGAGCGGCCATCTGCCACGACCGACTGGGGGTTAGAGAACAGAGCGGAGACACAAAGAGAACAAAGAAGCACTGATCCAGGAGTCCTTTCTATGGGAAGCAAAAGTAAATGTTAATGGATGTAGCTCCTTTAGTCGTTTCACCTAGAAGAACAGATAAACTCTGAGCCAGTTTTCAAGGTAGAAGTCTGAAAGAGAGCACATATAATTAGTTACAGTAAAAGCTCAGTCAATTGCCATGTCTAGGAGAGAGAAAGGGTTAAACACTAAAAGACAGGGCCATGTGGCTCATCGGTAGAGGGTGAGCATTAAGGTGTTGCCAGCAGAAGCTTGGACGATGCCCCTCTCCAGAAAGGTGTCACAGGTAGACACAGAGTCAGGCCAGGTGTAGCTTCTAGGAAGAGAAAAGAGAGAGAACAAAGTTAAAAGCTGAAATAACAGTAAATAATGCAAAATTGGAGATTGGTGTGAGAATGTAGCGAAGAGGGTGAAAGTGGTCATTATGTCCTCCAGCAGCCTAAGCCTATAGCAGCATAACTACAGAGATAGCTCAGGATAACCTAAGCCACTCTAACTATAAGCTTTATCAAAAAGGAAAGTTTTAAGCCTAGCCTTAAAAGTAGACAGTTTGTCCATCTAGAGCCCACTGATGGCCATTGTTATACTAAAAACCACAACGACTGGGATACCTCTCTCTGTCAGATTGATTATAGCATTGGAAAAGAGAGGGGGTCATACAGGTAGCAGAAATGGAGGGTGTGTTTGCACCTCAACCATAACTGAGCCGGTTTAGGCTAAACCTGACTCCCCCTTACTCCATCCAACAGGGAGGGAAGAAGACGGAGGTAAAAATAAGGAAGATAGCTCAGGATAACCTAAGCCACTCTAACTATAAGCTTTATCAAAAAGGAAAGTTTTTAAGCCTAGCCTTAAAAGTAGACAGGGTGTCTGCCTCACGGACTAAACTGGGAGCTGGTTCCACAGGAGAGGAGCCTGATAACTAAAGGATCTGCCTCCCATTCTACTTCTAGAGACTCTAGGAACCACCAATAAACCTGCACTCTGAGAACGAAGTGCTCTGTTAGGAACATATGGAACAATCAGATCTCTGATGTATGATGGAGCTAAATCATTAAGGGCTTTATATGTGAGGAGGAGAATTTTAAATTCTATTCTGGATTTAACAGGGAGCCAATGAAGGGAAGCTAAAGTAGGGGAAATATGATCTCTCTTTTAATTTTCATCAGAACTCTTGCTGCAGCATTTTGAATCAGCTGAAGGCTTTTAACTGCATTTGGTGGACATCCTGATAGTAAAGAATTACAGTAGTCCAGCCTTGAAGTAACAAATGCATGGACTAGTTTTTCAGCGTCACTCCTGGATAGGATATTTCTAATTTTGGCAATGTTCTGGAGATGAAAAAAGGAAATCCTAGAAACCTGTTTAATATGGGATTTAAATTACATGTCCTGGTCAAAAATAACACCAAGGTTTTTTACTTTATTATCGGAGGTCAATTTAATGCCATCAAGGTTAAGTGATTGACTAAACAGTTTCTTTTTTAAAGACTCCGGTCCAAAGACGACAACTTCTGTCTTGTCTGAATTTAGATGCAAAGAATCTAAAGTCATCCAAGTTTTTATATCTTCCAGACATGCTTGTAGTCTATCTAACTGGTTGGGCTCATCAGGATTCATGGATAAGTGAAGCTGAGTATCATCAGCATAACAGTGAAATTTTATCCTATGCTGCCTGATAAATTTACGTATTGGAAGCATATATATATAGTAAAGAGAATTGGCCCAAGTACTGAACCCTGTGGTACTCCACAATTAACCATGGAGTTTAAAGATGATTTATAATTTACATGAACAAATCTGGAATCTGTCAGACAAATAATCTGAGACCATAAGAATATAATTAGTGACTTTCAGCAGAGCTGTTCGGTGCTATGATGAGCTCGGAAGCCTGACTGAAACTCTTTAAACAGGTCATTGCTGTGTAAATGCTCACACATTTGATTTTCAACTATCTTCTGAAGAATTTTAGATAAGAATGGAAGATTGGATATAGGTCTGTAATTTATTAAGTCATCTCGATCAAGCGAAGGTGTCTTTGAAGTCCTTCTGACTCTGCTCCCTTTTTAACAGTGTCACTGACATCATCAGTCGTTGTTTCCTTTTCTTTTGCGATGGTGGTCATCTTTTTCTCTGAACAGGAACCACACCCCCCCCCCCCCCCCCCCCCCCCTCTCTCTTTGCAGTCAAAGTCTGACTCATTAAACATGACTGTAGAGATGCAGTCAAAATGAGAGTCTTGTGAATTGCTGCATCCTGGGCTTAGAAGAGAATAGATCTGCAAGTCATCGGCATAGCAGTGGCATTTTACATCTTGTTGAGTTATTATAGGTCCAAGAGGGAGAAAGTGCATTTAAATAAAACAGGGTAGAGGATGGAACCCTGTGCCACCCCACACAAAAGGAGAACTGCAGGACGAGAGATCATTAATCATAACAGAAAAAGTTCTTTAAGGAACAGTTTGTTTGCTAACATGTATCTCTCAAATTGTCTTTTTAGCCTTTGTACCATGCCTCTTTTGTAATTTGGCAGTTTGCTACCAAATAAAATTGGTGTGTACTCATATTCAGCACTAACATGGAAAATGCCCTTTCTCTCCCTTTCTCGAATTCCGCCCAGAATTGTACGTAAGCATCCAGAACTAACACATCTGTCTCAGTTAGCATACCCCATAGTCCTTTAGCCTTAGGTAAAAGCTCCATCTGAAATTTCTATGTCACCCACTTCTCTGGTACACTCAGCTTGTCAAATAACAGTGTATCTGTCATGATTTGTGGGTGTTTTTGGGTTCTTCTTCTTCCTCTTATTATTATTATTCTTGATTGATTTTGAATCATGCTTCTGTTATTTTCCTGGTCATGCTTTAGTTTTTGTCTTCTAGTTCATGTTTTATCAATTTAGGTTTTTTGGATCTGGTTATGCTTTAGTTTCATGGTTTACTAGTTGTGTTTAAGTTTGTATTCAAGAGTCTCTGTTTTGCTTCAGCCACGTTTTGTTCTCTCATGTCTGTCAATTAACTTTATTCGGTTCACCTGCACCTTGCATTCAGTCTCCCCGTTTCACCTGGTTCTTGCTCCATATATACACCTCTGTTCTGTTCATTCCTCGCAGAAACATTATGGATCACTTCACTCTGTTGTTGTTTCGACTCATGTCAAGTTTATGCCAAGCCTATCTTGCCTGCCTGTCCATGGCTGTTTTTGCCACCACCTGCTGAAGTAAGTTTCATTTATTAAATCCGTTTATTCACCTACTGTCATGCTGCCTGTCCGTCTGCATTATGGGGTCCTCCGCCATACCAAGCCTGACAGTATCATCCATTTTGAAATCCACAACATGATTTATCTGACTCAAGAAATTCATGTACAAAGCTTTTCAGTGACACTCTGGGCCCATAACATGACAAAAGTTGCTCTGACATAAACTGGACTGTACAGTTCTGAGCAGACACACTATACAGCAGCATAGCAGCTACTCCATTTTACACCCATTATACAAATTACTGCTTCATATTTCAACAAAGCCTAAAGCAATGACAAAACCATTTATTTATTATCTTGGTTTTGATACACAGACTTGTCTGCATGATCTGTGCCCACGGCGGTGCCCTCTCTGATGTATGTGCCCTTTTAAACACAGCATGGTTTAAGCTGAGACAGGTTACTAAAGTGATGTAGAACTGTAAGATGCCTGTCTATCTTGAGACTAAAGTTGGTCTGGCCCAGACTATTGAAAAGACAGTTTAAGAGCCCCACCTTTTGTGGTATGGTTGCGTCTTGGGCAACGATGAACAATCAGTGGCCAAAAAATCCTTGGGTCCCAGCCATGATGGACCCCAGCTACCAGCATTACCCATGAAGCGGTGGTTTCATCGAATCAAGGGGAATCTGTGAGTTGCCATGATGAACCCAAACGACAGCTGCAGTCATAAGAAGTGGAGATCAGCATACAAAGCTGTGTACTTGTGGTCCAAACACAAAAAAATTATAATATATGGACTTAAACATAATTCTAAACACCTGTTAAATTTAGTACTAGTTTTTAAGTGATCGTGCATATTGCTGGGGTTATTGGAGCTGTTTGCAGTTCTTCTCTTTAAGGAGCAATAAGAATATAACAAGCTGATATTAAATTACTAAGGTTAATTACTAAGGCTGTCTGCCAAGGTACATACCACTAGTAGCTTTCCAGCTAAAGTTATAAAATAGCCTTGCCTTAATAAAACTGATTAATAAAAGTATTTCCCAGCAGTCGTATTTGTCTTCATAGCAAATGAGAGAAACATGTTGTAGCCTTCATACAGTCAGCTGACAAGCAGTGCACAGTAAAAGGTTGGAGATGGGGTGATGCCTTCCGGTCACTTCTCTGGCTTCTCATTAAAAAAGACTTTGAGCCATAAGAACAGTATGACAGAAATTTTGAAACTGTAACTTTTTAAAACCTTGGTATACCTCAATACCGGAAGGATAAGCGGGTATCGAGGATGGATGGATGGATGGATGGATGGATGGATGGATGGATGGATGGATGGATGGATGGATGGATAGAAAATGAAGCAGCTGAAGCTTTACAAAAGTGTTCCTGGCAAATTGATCATCTTGTCTAAGAACAAACAAACCTGAAAAGTTGCTGTTTTATACACAAACGTCATTTTCATGCTTTCAAACTGCACATTGTGTGTGTTTGGTCATATGTTATTATCTCATTAAAACTGGAAGATGTTTGGTTGTTTGGCATAAAGTGTCAACTGCTCAGTGTATTGCTCATGTCTAGCTGTCTGATAATGCTGTTGTGTAAGATGTTTGAGAAGCTGGTGACATAGTGGAGTTAAGTAGGCAGCATTTCATGAACTCCCATGCTGTCCTTTCCTCCCTCTATATCATGTTACCTAAACATCTTGCTGACAACACTGCATAACTGCAGCTCAGAGGGTCACACAGTGATGACAGCAGGTTATGCAAAAGTTCTCTCACAGTAAACCACACCATCAGGTTAAAAGAATGATCCCCATTGGCTCCTGCAGCCAGAGACTGAATAGTTCATTTTTAGGAAACTGATTAGGTTAATTATTTGAATTTTGGAATAATCTGAAGCTGTTTCTTCTTACATGACAGTCACTTTCAGATTGTTAAAGATCATGTTATACCACCAACAAAACAAAAAATCAAATCTCTACTAATTTAAGGATGGTACAGCCAAATAGGTTACTACTCAAGCATTAAACCAATTTCCGTCAGACGGATGCAGATGAAAGAATATTTTAAAGCTTGGTTTAAGTGTGAGTCCTAAACTCAGAAAAAGACAGAAGTTCAATTATTTATATGCACCATGTAACAACACATCCTGTCTTAAGACACTCTACAAAGGAAATTCAGTCTAGTCATACAGATTCTAAGTCTAGTAGGCTACATACATTCCAGTTGATCCTAAATATCAAACAGTGCAGTCAAGTTCAGTTTATTATGCAAATTAGTTAAAAGTTTTTCTATCTGAGGAAACCCAGCCGACTGCATCCAGTCAGTGACTTGCAGCATTTTCTCCTCCTGGATGAGCGTGTAGCACCAGTGGACAGTCCCTTGCATCGACTTTACAGCAATCCCTCATACTGAGCATGTATGTAGCGACAGTGGAGAGGAAAACTACTTTTAACAGGAAGAAACCTCCAGCAGAACACAGAAGCACTGATCCAGGAGAAAGTTCTATGTGAAAAAAAGTAAACTGTTAAAGACAGCAGTAGCTCCTTTAGACGATTCATCTAGGAGAGAAAGACAGCTAAGCGGATAAACTCTGAGCCAGTTTTCAAGTTTAGAGCATGAAAAAGAGCACATAGGGTGCGGCGATGGTGGTGTAGGGGTTAAGCGTGTGACCATGTGCAGAGGATATAATCCTCGATGCGGCTGTCCTGGGTTAGAGTCCCGGACCCGGCGACCTTTGCCGAATGTCTCCCCCTCTCTTTGCTCTCTTTCCTGTCTATCTGCTATTGAAAAACAAAGGCCTCTAGTGCCACAAAAAAGAGCACATAGTCAAAGTAAAAGTTCACCCACTAGCTATGTCTAAGAGAGACACAGGGTTAAACACTAAGAAGTAATGCAGAGTATCAGGTCCAGAATGTATTCTGCAAACTAAATAATTTCACATATTTTTCAAACATGCATTCTTTAGTTGATATGACAAGTTAATTTTCCTTTTCATCACTGAACTAGCAACCTTTGCTAAAGGAATCATGAAAGTCATTCTGATTATGTCAGACTTACTAATCCCTTTAAACACAGAACATCTGTTTGTAGTCCCATTAAGGAATAAACATGGAAATAAGTTGTTTGTTTCATTTTAAAGCATTTTGCTGCCAGACTGTAAACTTATTAAAAGGAGCTAGAGCCAGAGCTGGATTTTTCTATGTGAAGAACGTCATTTAAAAATACAGACTGGAATTATATGAACCTTTGAGAGAAGGTGGAGCAATGGCATAAAAAAATCCAAACTATGGAATTATGGATTATTTTCCATGCTATATACTTTGGCCCAACTGATTTCCTTTCCTCAAACAATCTTTTTTTGTTATTGTTTCCACCATTAACTGATATTTTACTAGCTTTAACATTTTATTAAAACATTAAAACCCGAGCTTTCTAAGGTAACTATGAACCTGTCTTTTGGGCCTCATCCTGATTTAAGTTTTCAATCTTTATGGAATAGATATGCAGCAGACATTTTAAAAACATACATTTTAAAGCAGTTATTAAATCTTTTCTTTACAGCAGCCACCACTGGCATGGCTCAGAACCTGTCACTGCAGTCACAGCTATAGCCTGAAGCCGGCATCACCCCCACACCATGCTCCAAGCTGCAGCTTTGACCCAGCTCCATGCCTCAACTTCAACTCCCGACTGACCAATGCACCACATAATGCTTTGGTACCTCAGTGCTCCATAGGTTAACAAGTATCATGCTCAGATCCTGGTTCTTCTACACACCATGGCGATACCCTGCATCACACTACCACAGCCTGACAGAGCTTTTCTGTTGGAAATGATCACTTGTAACTCTCAATGGTTTTAACAACTTGAACACATTGATTACCACCATGTTTCCCAGATCAGACTGTTTACTTCTCAGACAAATGAAACACAGGCATTCATAAACAACAGCTGTTGTTTATTACATGCATTTGAAACTAGAAGTTTACACTATGTAAAAACAGATTTGACCTTTTATTTCTTTTATTATCTGACATTAAATATGGATCCTCTTTTCCTTTTTTAGAGTCAGAATTAAGGACAATATTTATATTTACTAAATGCCAGACTAATCAAGTTTTTTTAGGGATGGTTTTTGATGACCAGAACAGGGTCCAAAGAAATACCACAGGGAAACAGATTGCTTCGTTTAGTTTAAAAGAAAGAATTAAAAAAATTGTGAAAAATAAAAGTTGCCCAGAAACAAACAGCCCGACCAAATTCTATGCCATTTTGCATAAGCCAAACCACAAAAAAGAAAAAGCAAATCAAAAATCATAAAGAGCCAGTGAATGTTGGGTTTATGCTTCTGGGACAGACGTTGATTCAAAAGTTGGTTTAAAAGTTGTGACTCAGTTTGTTGGCTTAGAGAAAATAATATATGGAGCCTCATTGTTGTTCACAGGTCGCCATACTGAACTATATGACAATTTAATTAGACCTCCTCCACAGGAGAAAATTAGAAATGCTAAGATGGTAAAATGATGCTCTTTAACATTGCTAATGTCAGTTATTGTGTTTGTTCACTTGTGTTTGCGCACATAGCCTTTTTGATAAGTTGTTAGCAAAAGCTACTCGCTAGGTTCAACATTTGATTGATCAAAGAATTGCTAACTTGAATTCAGTCCATTCTTGTTTAAAAACTTGTCAAGTTGACTAACATTTTCTCTCAGGAGAAATGTTCCACCTGAAATAACTCTCACCATTGTCTCTGACAGCACCTATAAATAACCATAGGGCACTTGGATTACTTTAAGTTATAGTTTCTCTTAAATTAATTCCTAAGCTTAATGTAACCTGCCTGCTATTGGTTCTGAACCTCGTATCTGGGTACAGTATTGCAGAAGTCAGCACAGACAGGCAATATTTAACACAGTGTAATAAACTAACTATGAATTTTTTTATTCAGACATAATTGTCTATAAAAGTCCTACTAGATATTATGAGATTATTTGTCAATCTGATTCATTTTAATTCCCAATTTAAATAAAATCAGGGGTGAGCAGTGTTACAGTTTTAGGTCTTCCATGTGGAGTCTGCATGTTCTCCATATGCATGTGGTAAGTTAGGTTAATTGGCATAGAGATAGGGATCAAGACATTGATCTCTTTAACGCTTTTTTAGTAGCAAACTTGACCCAGTGCCTTGGGTTAAACACTCAACCCAACCCTATTATGTTGAACAAACCCATCTCTAAATCGACCCGTATTTGACACGGGACTGGGTTAACAAAATAACCCAAAAGAAGTTGTTTATAGCCCAGCAGTTTTTAAAGTGCAGATGGTGCATTCTGACGTATTATTGATCTTTCTGGGCTAGGCTGACAGTGAGAACATGAGAAAGGCGTGATGTGAAGGCACTTAAAGCTTTATGTCACACTGCTGTTACAAACTCTATCTCACCTAGTCCTGTTTTCATAGGTAAACCAACCCTCCTCTCTTCTCTGGTGGAAAATGACCCCTGTCAGAGGCATGGGAAGGACAGTGTCCTACTCATTACTGGATGTTCATTGCTAGGAAGAACAAACTGTCATTTTGTCTGATGATTTGTTTAGATGAATGAGTTGGGAGAAAAGAAAATTTGTGTTTGCCTTGCACCCAGCTGCCACACCCATCATTCTGCTCTCTTTTACATACAATTCAGCAGTAATGATCTCAGATCAGACCAAGAGTGGGTGGACTGGATAGATGGATAGATTCCAACCCTAATGGCTGGAATGCTATAAAGTGTGCCAAAACATTGCTTTTGGGGACATGTGTGCCCCCCTAATAAATGATCACTGGGGTCCCTGTGGTGTGCCCACCCTCAGCAGATATTTCAGGGAGGGACTTCTGCCTTGCACCGTTCCACCAGTGGGCAACTGGATCCCAGTAAGGCAGAGCGCTTTGCAGAAGCTGGATTCAGTCCAAGCAGACGCACCGTTGCTTCCAGTTGAACATCCCTCCCCAGATACAGACACGGCTTCATCCGTTTTTTTTATCATGGAATTCTTTGCTTTTACTGCGTTTTGTGGATTTATCGATGCATTTGTTCTGGATCAGTTCTCTAAGTAATTTTTGCGGTTAATCCGCGTTTTTTCTTTTCCTTGGGAATACTTTGCTGGTGTGGATGGACATCAAAAGTGCATATGCCACTTTTGGGAAGCTATTGGGTTCATTTCATCCTTGTGGCGTTTATCGGCCTCAGGAATCTCTACATTGATCGGATGAAATAAGGAAGGAGGATGTATGGAATAAACCAGCGCTATTTTTACATGTAAGTCGACATGCGAGTCTCTATGTGATTTGATGCTGTAAAGTCTCTCTGTTACTCTAATTTCTTTTTTATTGTGTTTTGCAGATCGTTTAATTTTTTTGTTCTGTGGTGTCACGCTCAGGTGAGAACGCTTAATAAGTTTGAAGATAATTGAAAAGTTGTTAGAATAATAACAATTGGGCAGATATCAATAGTTTGATGTTTAATCCAAAAAGCTGAGGGCCATAAATTGGTTTTAAAATTAACAGCGCACTGATGGATCCCAAATTAGAGACAGACACAATTATGTATTTTATTTTTCCCTTTGCATAAAAAAGGGGGAGAATCACTCGTCTCCTAATTTTAACCAGTATGTGAGGACGCAGGGGGCAATGACGGACCAGCTCAGCCGCAGGCAGGTCCGGGTCTACCAGCTCTACAGCCGCACCAGCGGGAAACACGTCCAAATCCAGGGGAAGAAAGTCAGCGCCACCGCCGAGGATGGGAATCTGTACGGTAAGAACTGACCCCAGACCTGCTGATGTTCTCATATTTCAAATACACCCCGCAGTCTCCTAAGGCAACGATCCTCAACTTTCACTATTTCCCTAGGGAGTTAGAAATGTTTCCCTCTTCGTGTGAATATTAAAGTGTTTATTAAAACTGGAAAATATTGATGTGAAACATCACCATTAAATCATGTGAATTGTTTTGAGTTGTCCAAATCAGAGGCACTAGTGTCTAGAATTTTTTTCAATTAGTTCTCAAAGGTGCCACTGAGAGAAATCAAATCACCAAGTGTGGTCAAGAGGTGATATTAATAAAATAAAAAAATATTACATTGTAAAATTGAATACATTGGCATATTCATGCTATAAATGTGAGAATGGGTAGCAAACAGTACTAAAAAATAGAGAAAAGCAATTTATTGGCTGTTGATGCTGTTTGTCTCATCATTCTACTCCTGTTTATTTACTTGGGGGTTCTACAGTATACTTAACTGATTGGGTCACAAGTGTTTTTTCTAGCATTTTCTGCGTTAAAATCTAAAACGTTTGGGAACCACTGATTTATGCAGAAACCTGTTATTTAGTTTAGGATGGCCATAAAACAAATCAAATTGTTTCAATAACTCAGGCAAGTTTCTAGTTGTATAGCTTGTTGGAAATTGGTGTGGTAGCTGACACTAAACCCTAATAATATCAAGGAGTGTCCTCTGAGGACTTAAGTGATAAGCTTAAGTTTTTGTGGGACAAGGCCTCTGCTGGAGACTAATATCCTCTGGCCAAACCAGCAGTTTCACTCACAGCCTGCTGTCCCTCCCTTTAGAAGCAGTTTTTTAGCACTGTATGTTAATTTAGCCTCCCTGCTGTATCTATAAGGCCATCGTCTGGCAAATTAGCAGCTGATTAGGAAAAGTCCTTTGTCTCTATAGTCCTAATACACAAGGCTGTTTTAATGCCCAATTGCCATAATTAACTGCAGGATAAAGTCAATTGAGAGTGTATATTCAACTTCCAGAACAGTAATGGCCAGAGATAACATTTGTTTAATGGACCGGTGGTCTGACTTTTTAGTGTTTTTCTGCTCAGTTTCTTTTACAGGGATGGTCAGAAGATGGTCATGACAGGGAACGATTTATACGCACATTCCCATTTAATACAGTGACTACATAACTAGATACTGTCAACATTGCTTGTCGTAGAAAAAGCATATGTATATACACAACAATGACCATAAAATATAAATATACACCAAAAACTCATAAAAAGATACTACCAAAGGGGAAACAAATGTGGAAATTACCACCATATAGTTAAAATATTCAAACATATTTTGGGATGAAAGGATGGCAGAAATGAAAGTAGTAGGACATGAGAAGGGGGTCAGGAAAGGCACCCAAACTGATCATGTTGATCTTGGCATGTCTGACTATTCATAAACCAGTTTTTTAGATGTATTTTGAACAGGCTGTATGGGGTTTGTTCTCTGATGTTCACTGAAATGGAGCTCCACTCCTGGGCCAATGTAACTGAAAATGAAGGCTGACTCTTCCTGAGAGGAACAATGCCTTCCCTTGCTGCTTGTCCTCCTGTCATTTTGAATTGGTTATAATATTTACAAATTGGTTTAGTGGAGAAGATGACATATTATGAATAATTATGTACAACTAATATATCTGAATAGTTTATGATGTTCTCCCAACCTAAGATGTCATGCTTTTGTAATATTGTACAGTGGTGAAACCATAATGGTTTCTGTTCCAAAACTGGAACAGTTTGTTTAATTCAATTAAAATTCAATTCAGAAATACTTCATTCATCCTAAAAGGAAATTAAATTACTTTATTATACAGAGCCTCTAAATGTTTCATTTAGATAATGCTGAGGTGATACATCAGCATTATTAAAATGAAACCTTGAATTAAACATTTGTCCCTGCTGCATGAATAATTTGATCACCAAACAAGTCAGGCTGCCACAGGCTGTGGTGTGGCTGCACCACAACTCGCACGCATCATGTGCACCTTTGCTCTGGAATCAATGCTATGACTCAAATATCACAGCAATGACCAATTATAACATTACTTTATCTCTTTAAAGTTTCAGTCACCTATCATGCTTGAAATTAAAACTGATTTACAATGTCTTCTGTGGGACCGAACAGATTAACCTGATTTAACTCCAAAAACACACTTAGTGTATTCTTTGCTTGAGTCTCATTAGAATTTTCTCTGTGTTGTCCCTGAATGTTCCTTCTTCTGCTTGTCAGCTCTCGCCTCCTTTGTATTGCAGCTCGACTCTTTGTTGAGACTGACACCTTCGGCAGTCGAGTGAGGATACGAGGAGCAGAAAGTGGGCTTTACCTGTGCATGAACCGGAAGGGCAAACTTGTTGGAAAGGTATAGGACAACCTTCTCATGTCTTCGCCCTTTTTTTTTTGAAACACACAGTGACTGCTTGAACGTAACAAACAAACCAACAAAAATAACAAATTTTACCAAAGCTGATTTTGATGGAAACAACAAATGGATTTACACTGTAAACCCAGATAAGTAGAATCTATTAAAAAAATTCAAGGTAAATTGTCTTAAAAATGTTTAATTAAAGAAGCATTAGTTGAATTAGTGATGTGGACTACGTTCAATGTACTTGAGCCCCTAATGAAATGGAATAGAACATTTGACCTGAATGTACTAATAGCCAAGTTACAGTGACTGAAGATACTTAGTCTAAACAGTTAAGTTAAATTGTTTATTCGAATTGACCTAACTTAACTTTTTCAGTTCCCGAAATTTAGAATACGTCTTTCATGAAGTGTCTTGCCCAAGGTTGGAACTGGCAACCCACTGCTTACAAGACATCTACCACCGTCAACACTGTCACCCATGTACCTTTGAGGTGTGGTTTTCCAAATGAACAAAATAACCAACAAGCTAACATTAGTTAAGTAACTAAACATAGAAGAGTTCCAACTTACCGTTTTGTGGCTGAAGTCACATCATTCACCAAAGGCTTCAAACTTGGGTTAAATAACTTGCCTACTAGAACTTTACTTGTTGAAACTTTAAATACACTTGCATTCTTTGTCTCAGCTCTGTCTCAAAAAGTTCAGATCTCATCAGTGACACTGTGTCAAAACCAGTTTAAACTAGATTTTTGGCAGATGAGTAGGGTCAGTGTGTTGCTAACTGGCAAAACATGAGAATATTGAGTTGTTTGGGCACAAACATATAGTTTACATATAGTAACAGTTTACTCAGAAATCACAATTAATGTAAAGAAATTACACGTTTAAGTAATACAAACTCAGATTGTTTGAGTAGAAACTATTGATTGGACTTTAAAATACAATTACAATAAAAAGGACATGAAAAAGTTCAGCTTAATCTGAATTAGCAAGTAATGTCAATAAATTATACACATTTAAGTAATTTGAACTCACTCTCTTTTAGTTGAATCAAAATCTGGGTTTACAGTGTAAAAAAATACCTAGTTTATGGCCTATATACTATTAAACATGCATTGTTTCATTGTGGACATGAGTCAGCTCTCCGCTTCTTTCAAAAGAATCGAAAAAGATGGATTCATATTTTCTGACATGACAGGTCATAAATCTGTTTTTCATCATGGTGGTGAAATGTTAGGTCTGTGTTTGCTGCCTGTTTGCGGATAAAAAAATGAGCTCATACATAGAAAGATAAACCAGAGGTATATCAGACTGTATAACTAAAGAGGGCAGGGGCAGTCTGAGATTTCTCATGCTGCAATCTGTTTTCCTCAGACACTGGAACTCTGATTTTGGTATCCCATCACACACAGCTTAAGTTGCAAGTCTGAAAGCCTATGGAAGTTGTGAATGGTTCTGATTCTGGGATGTGATTCCCAGTTCTAAAGTGTTAAAGGGAATGCATCAAGCCTGTTCACCTATGGGCTGTCTATAAACATCAAATGACCACCTTTTCTCATTTGCACTAGAAACAGTCAGATATTGTGACTCAGGAGTTAAAAGTGAAACTGATATATTAGTCAAACATTGCTACAGAAAAACTAACAGGCAGAATTTATGTGCCATTTGCAATAACTTTTTATTTAATGGACAGATAAAAGTAACTACTGTATAACTTATATGATTTGTAGTTTATTTGTACTCCGAAGTCAGATCCTTTCTTTTAATGTAGACATTTTTAGTATTTACTTTGAGTGATTTAAAGAAAAGACAATACCTCTTTTTATTGGGACCTTTTGTGATAGACCAAATGTTTTTCCATTACTCTGATGCTCCTAAATAAAATCTAGTGCAACCAACTGCCTTCAAATGTCAACTAATTAGATTAATTGGATAAATAGAATGCATCTGCCTAGAATCACAATCAGAAGCATTCAAGGCTAGTTTTTGCCTTTCAACATTAAGATTTTATCTTAGCACCCCTGAAAAATAAAGGGATTATCATTTCTCTTTCATGAGCTGTCCTTGTCTCAAGCCTAGGATTTACCAAGTACGTTTTTTAATAACAGGTCCAGATGAACCCCTAAGATATGACAGTATCAGTTTCGTCTAACCTCCTTTATTTGGAGTTATTTCTGCATGCAAACGCTAATGTGCTGCTTTGATCTTTGAAATGAGCTTTTATTTTGAACGCAACCTCCCTTTCTGTTTCCGTTTTGGGGCAGCTGCTCTGCAAGTGGATTGTTGTGCTTTGAGGCCTTGTGTTGTGCAGGGGAAAGTAGGCTCCTCTTAGGTACCAAAGTGTATGAGAAACTGGAGTTGCTTTTATGAAAAGTCACTGCATGCTAAGAAGTTAGACAGAAAGTGAATGTAAAGGTTTCAGCTAAACATGATCATCTGAGGTTTTATTTCCTGAGGTCAAAGGTCAAGTAGTGTACTACTTCTAAGGACTGCAGCTTCAGTTTGTAATTACCAGACTAAACACAGACTTAACACAGCTTGAATAAAAAGAAGGAAGATGTCTTCATCCGAAGCTTTACTTAAAACACTACAAAGCTGCATGGCTTTTATTTGATACGTGCAGTTTTTCACCAACCAGTAGGATTTATAAATGACTGTGCTCTTTGTCCAGGATTACTCCCATAGGAATACAAGCCAATAAACAATTTATTTTTGTAGATATTTTAGATTCATTTTAAATAGATTTTTAGGAAATTTTTTTTTCAACCTATGACATATTTTTATCACCTGATTACGATTGTATTTATTGCTTATATATATATATTTATAAAGATAGTTTATTGTTGGTCACGTATTTATTTTTATTTGCAGCTTTTTTTTGGCTGAGTTCTAGTTCCCTTTGAGATCTGACCTGCTGATTCCATATGTTTCTTTTAAGGACACTGAAAAAAAAAAAGTTGCAGGTTTTTTGATAAAGATAGCTTTAGTCTAAAAGATAAAAGATTATTATATCTAGCTATGCTTCAGAACATTTCTCTGACATTTGTAACACTTTATGAAGTAAAATGAAAAAAACATCCAAAACATACTGATGTTTTTTTCGTTGAAAAAAATGAGTTCTTAGCTTTACTGAATTTCACAGGTGGGAAAATATAAAATTTTTCCATATCAGATCTGCCAATCACAGACTAGAATCAATCCATTAGAATCAAGATGGACCGATTCTGATTGATTATTGAATCTCTAGAATAGCTGAGTTCAGCCTGTTGCTGTGGGCCTTCCTAGCAGGCACAGGTACTCCTTTGGCCCATGCAGAGAATCAATTAGATTTCTTTAAGAGACTGCAATCATGTTAAGTGATAAATTAGCTTTAAGGCCAGGCAACCTGATGTTGTAAGCCAGAAGAAGACATGTTAGTTTTTGTTTGGAGATAAATCTGTCAACACCAGGTCTTTGTTAAAAACAATTCCTATCTAATCATTACAACACATAGTGGAATGCACCTTAATCATTTTATTTCCACAGTATAGAAAGTAAACATTTAGAACAACTTACTGAACACCTGAATGAATCTTCAATTATACGTTTCATACTTTGGGGTATTGCGGCCTCTTTGCTGTGCTTGCTGTGGCCTTTCTTTGCCGCCCTTCTGCTTGTTAGGCAGGTGTCTCACCCTTGGACACGGTGGTGGGCAGGGTGGTGCATTGCGGGGTCTGCTTGACTGCCTGGCTGCCCCGGGGGGTCTCGACTTGTTTGTCTGTGGGGCGTGCATGTGCCTATGCTGGCCTAGAGCATGCATTTGGGTGGGCCTGCAATTTTGGGTCGGGTGTTTCTTGTTGGCGGCCTTGGTGTTGGTGTGGGACGTATTTTGTTGCCCCGCTTGCCTGGTTGTGGCTGGAGTCTGGTGCCAGGTATCGGGGACTGGGCGTTCTGTTGGCTCTGCCCCGTGGTTTGGGGGTGGTTGGGCATGTTGGTCATGTGCCCTCCTTTGTGTGGCGTGTTCTGGTTGCACTGGGCCGGCTGGTCTGCTCTTTTTTCTGTGGTGGGGCCGCACTCTTGGTCGATGCTGTGCACGCTTCCGGATGCTCCTTTTTGTTGAGGGTCAGTGGCTCCTTCAGGCGGGGGACTGGGTGTCGGGGCTGGGGATTGGGGTTTGAGGGTTTGGATGGTTCCGGGGGGCGGTTTTGGTCCTGGTTTTCGGTCAGTTCTCGGGGTCTGGTCCCAGACCTTAGCCTTTCGCCCGATGGATGTGCCTATGCCTCCGTCCCTTGTTGGAACTCGGCGAACGGGGGTGACTATTGGGGTCAGCCGGCGAGCTGGCTCCCTCGGAGAGCATTCTGCCCCCCAGTCCTTCCCTCCCCATCCCCGGACACCTCCCTCCGCCCACTCCATGGCAGCCTGTGCCCCAATTTTATTGTACAACTTAGACACTTATTTATAACATTTTCATGGCATTCACATTTAGGGCCTTGGGTGTGAGTGTGCACAATGGCACTAATAGGGAGGGTATTTTATTACCCTAACCCTCTTCCCCACCCATTTTTTTTTTGAAATGCACACTACAACAACACGCATCAATACCACATTTGAGCAGGCAGAGGTAGGCTTGGGGTCTTTTTACACCCTCGTTTGCAGTTTGCCATCTGGGGTCGGAGAGGGAGCAGGCCTTCTGGTCGGGATCTGGGCTGGGGTTGAGGGTTCGGGTCTTGGGGGTTGTCTGGTGCTGGGGTTGGCTCTTCGGCCCTCTCGGGATCATTTGGATTGCCTTGGATCTCAGTCCCCAGCTCCGGTGCCCGGTCTGTCGGTTGTGGAAGCATCGGGCTCCGGCGAGGGGGTCTTGGCCGGGCGGTGTGCAGTGTTGATTGAGATGTGGCTTCGCTTTGATTGAGGGGCTTGCCGGCTTGCTTGGTGTGGTGGGGTGTGCCGTGCGGGAGGGTTGGTGGTCGGCATCCTGGGACTCCTCCGGGGTTTAGGTGTGGGGTTGGCGGAGTGCCCGGTCTTTGGCGTGCTGTGGTGGCCTTCCTACAATGCTTCCTTCTATGGCTCTTGCCCCTGGCCGGGCGCAGGGCTACGGTTGGCCGTCAGGTGGGTGGGGCGGTGGAGCATGTCTTGTGCCCGCACTGGGGCAGCTGATAGGATGTGCTTGGTCTGGAGCGGTTGGCCTGCCCGCCACGGTTACCCAGCTGGTGCATGTTTCCCTCTCATGGACTGATGGGCTGGGGCTGCTGACGGTGGCCAAATGGTTGGCGGGCTTGGCGGTGTGCTGCTCTGCTGGCTATTGTGTCTGGGGGGGGGGCAGGTCACTGGATCTGGTAGTATAGAGTATGTATGGGGAGTGTGAGTGAGTGTACAACGTCCATTATTGTTTGTCTTTACATTGGGTGCGTGGGTGTGAGTGTTTTTATGTGTACGCATGAGGGTGGGAATGTGTGATTGTGATTGTGTGTCCCTGTTTTTTGTGTCAGGCTGGGTCTTGGGCTTCTCCCTCTCCTGGATCAGTTTAGGCCCCCATCGAATGTGGGGCCTATTCCCTCCCCGCCACACTACCTGCCGGTGGTTGGTATCTCTGCTCGCTGGTGTACTTGTGGTTCTCAGTATCCGGGGCTGGGTGCTTTGGTGTGTTCTGGCTCACTCCCAGTGGCTGCTTGCCGGGGCCTGGACCCCTGGGCTCGGTCGGGCCTCTGCTTGGGGAATGATATGTCTCAGGGTCTCGGGTCTCTGGGTCCATGACTGGATCTGCGCGGGCGTAGACGGCTACCGGCGGGGCCTATGGGGTTGTCGCTGCAGCTCCCTGGGGCTTCTGCACTGTGGCTGCTGGGTGGTTCCCCTGGGACTCTACCCTGCTCTTCTCTGGGGGGGTTGCGATAGTCCTGGCAGTGGTTCTCGTGCTTTGGGGGGTCTTTGGATGTCTGTGGCTCGGATCTCCTCCGTATCTGTCTCAGGTCCAGGGGGGCAGGTCTGTGGCTCCTCACACTCACTATTGTATATTTTTATGGAGAAACCTTGTATGCTCATGTGCGCTCACACTCAGACCCACAAGTGTTTAGATTCAGGTGTTAATTCAGGTGTTAATAGATATACAAATGTTCTATATTGAGCCAAATTTACCACTAAATACATCTTGCATTCATAAGTACCGTGCACCTTTCGAGAAAAAAGCTGGTAATACGAACATTTCTGCAGGTGTAGAAGCAAGCAGGGTGTTATCTTGTATTCTCTTCATCTTTCTTTCCTCCATTATTTTCTCCTTCTCACCCCTTTTCCTTTTTGTCCCACCCCTCTCTCTTTCGTGCTTCTTTTTTTTCCTTTTCATTTCTGTCTCTGTGTCCGTAACAATTGAAAAATCCCAAAGCAGTTTCTAATAAAGCTTCTTTTTATGAATATCAAGCAGAGTTTTAAAGCGTTAGCTGTAATGCTCCACTTGTGAAAGTAAATATGTTGGGCTTTTTTTTTGGCACTCAGACAACAATTCTGAGCGCTACTCTGCCGGACAGGACATGGTAAAAAAAAAAAAGCGATTGTAAGGAGCATACTGGAAACAGAGAACTCCGAAAGGACAAAACCTGCAATCACGCCTTAGTAAAAATGCAGCTGTTGTCTGAAGGCATCAGAGGTTTGTTAGAGAACATAAACAGCATCATGAACACCAAAAAACACAGCAGACATCTTATAGAGCTCTTTTCAATCCATCATCTGAACATGGAAAGAGTATTTGAAAACTGTGTATGTACCAAGGCCCACAGTGGTCAACCTACAATGACAAGAGGCCTATGGTAACTCTGGAGGAGCTGCCGAGATCTTTCCATAGTGACCACACTCTATAAGTCTGGTCACTATCAAAAGATGGCAAGAATACAAAAATTGTAGAAAGAAAGCTATAAGAAGCCTAATTTCAGTTTTCAGCAAGCCAGCAGACACTGCAAACATCTAGAAGAAGTGATCTAGTCAAATGAGATCAAAGGTAAATCATCTGGCTGAAATGCCAAACTGTTAATGGCATAAAACTAACACTGAATATCACCTGTGGACACACCATCCTCAATGTAACCCATGTTAGTGGCGGCATGATACTGTGGGGGTGCTTATCTTTACCAAGAACGAAGAAGCTGGTCAGAGTTGATGGGATAATGGATGGAGCTAAATATAAGGCAGAGGTTCGCCTTTCAGCAGCACAACAACCTTTAACATACATCCTGCACTATAATGAAATAGTATTCATGTGTTGATTGTCCAAGTCAAAGTCCAGACCTATCTGTTCATAGACACAACAAAGAAAATTAAAACGGCAAGCAAGATTAACAAAAATGTCTGTTTCAATGTGCAAAACTGGTAGAGCCATGCTCCAAAGCATGCAGCTGTATTTGCAGTGAAAGGGGGTTTTACAAACTATTGACACGGTGGAGACAAATACAACATACCACACTTTACAGATTTTTATTTGTAAACAAATAGGAACCATTATCCTTTCCTTTCACAATTCTGCACTGCTTTGTATTGGTCTATCATATAAGGTCCAAAGAATGCATTAATCCTATCACTTCATCTAGTCATAGACTGTGGTTTTATGTTTCAGAACTGTACATTGGTGATACAGGTACTTGTTCTGTGAAATCCTCTTATGTTTCTTTGGTGTGTTTTTTAAATGAATCTGAACATGTTCTTAAGAGGTCTTTCAAACATTAATACCCTAAAATATTCTCTTCTTGCTCGCACAGACCAACGGCCGCAGCAGGGACTGCATCTTTACTGAGATAGTTCTGGAGAACAATTACACAGCCCTGCAGAATGCAAAGTATGAAGGCTGGTATGTGGCTTTCACCAGGAAAGGGCGGCCCATCAAAGCCTGCAGGACAAGGGAGAACCAGAGAGAGGTCCATTTCATCAAGAGGCTCCACACAGGCCCGCCTCACTTCCCCAACACGGACCAAAGCAAATTTGAGTTTATCCGTTTTCCATCCACACGTCGAGCAAAGCGGAACCGGAAATCACATACCTCTGTCTAAGAATGAGCCAAAGTCTTGGACTGGTTAAAGTTGTGAAAAAAGAACAAACAGATGCAGTTTTATTTTTGTATGTTTTTATAGCTGAGTTGTGACTTAAATGTTATAAATCTAAAATAATAATGCTGTAAAATGATCGTGTAAATACAGACAGAGAATAAAGCAAATGAATTATATTCATGTATGTGTTGGCCACTGGGGAGGGTCGAGGGATTGTTTTTTTACTTCTTTCACGTCAGACGCAGATCAGGTTTTTGCTTTTTATGGCAAAGTTGTATATACAAATGCTGAGTCAGCAATTAATCAGTTAAGAGAAAATGAATTAGCATAAATGTGGTTCACTTCAGTTTGAAAAGGTTGGCTGATATAATCTGAAATAATATGGCTTCAGATTCACTCTAATCAGTTTGCCTGCTTTAGTTGTGCAAGTCTTATTTTATAGTAAAGCAAGATAGCTGAAACAATAAGATATGATTAAATCTGGCCAGCATTGTTATGATTCATTCAAAGGGTACGAGTCAAATTATTTCAATGTCCAATATAAAGATTATCTAAATCCTCAACATACACATTGAAATTTCCTGTTTATTTTTCATGTTTATTCGACATCCCTAAAAAATAAAAATGTATTTAACAACAGAATAACCTACAGTGATATGAAAAACTTTTTACCCTTTATTGATTTCTTCCAGGATAAAAACAATAAAACAATGAGATGAAAACAATAGAAGCAGAGGTTAAAGCAATAAAAACACGAAGTCTCAGACAAAAGCATGGGAATAAAAGTGAGTTTTGAAAACTGACAGTGAGGGAGCATGTCTAATGTGCAATGCAAGATCATTCCATAGGGTGGGAGCCGCAACACTAAAGGCTCTGTCCCTTCTGAGTTTCCGTTTAGACCTCAGCACCTCCAGGAGCAGCTGATCAGCTGACCTGAGGCATCAAGGAGGAGGACATAGGTGAAGCAGCTCAGAGAGGTAAGACGGGGCAAGACCATGTGAAAATTTAAAACAAATAAAAGGGTCTTAAATGGACTCTAAAGTGCACAGGCAGCCAGTGGAGGGAAGCCAGGATGGGGATGATGTTCTCCCTTTTACCAACCCCAGTTAAAAGTCGCAGTACCATTCTGGACCAACTGTAGACATTTCAGGGAAAACTGGCTGAGTCCAAGGTAAAGAGCACTACATTAATCGAGCCGTGATGTAATGAAAGCAGGAATTACTGTTTCAAAGTTTTGCTTTGAGAGAATTGGCTTTACCTTTGCCAGCTGCCTAAGATAGTATAAACTTAACCACAATTCCAACCTGGCAATCTAATTTAAAATCGCTTTTAATCAAGATTAGAAACCATTTGCTTTAAATATGGAGCTAAGGAGAGCAAATCAATAAAGGGACATTTACAAGAGCCTCTTGGGCCATAGACCCTCACTTATGTTTTTTATATCATCAAAACTTAAGAAATTTATGGCCATCCAGGCTTTGATGTCTTCAAGACACAACAGAAGCGGTTTAATGGAGCGGGCTTCTTTTCTTAACGGCATATACACTCACCAGCCAATTTATTAGGCACACCTAACAGCTACTATGATGTGTTTTTTGCTGGTGTGTTATGCACCAGGATTGGTGCCAAACATGGTGCTGTGTACCATGGCTAAACATCTCTACTTTGGACTCATCTGTTTTTAGGACTTTGTTCCAGTATGCTTGGGGTTCATTTAGAAGCAACTTTGCAAACCTAAATCAAGTTTATCCAAGATTTAAACAGTCTAACTTTGGAATAGTCTTGCTCTGTGTAGTATGATTGACTTCAAATTGTTTCGGAAATGGCTTTATAACCCTTCTCAGATTTATGGGCAGCAACAATTGCTTCTTTAAGGTAACTGGTGATGATGGTTCCTTCTTGGCATTGTGTCAACTTATACCTGTATGCTCCAGACCAGGAAACTGCCATAACGCCTGCTTTTACAGTGGTGGTGCCCCCACTGTTTTGTGTCAATAAACACATCTAATGTCAGTAAACAATAAATTATTTTATACTGAGTAAAAAAACATCATGCAACGGGAATTGAAGCAGAAAGACCTAATAGGAATAGCATCAGACACTATACGACGGCAGAAAAGCCAGACCCAAACAGCCAAACAGCTAGAGCATTTTATTGTGGACGGCAACAATAGATAAAAAATGTGCAGACAGCATAGATGACCTAAAAACAAGGTCATTCTACCATGTTATAGACAAGATGCTAATGGAACTGAAATAGCATTTTTCTTCAGAAACAAATGAAGTACTGATAGGATTATCAGCTCTAAGCACCAACCACCCATCGTTGCTTGACCAAAAATGAACACTGCCTATGGCCTGTCATCATGGAGTTAATGAGAAGAACGTGTCAGCAGAGGTCCACAAAGATCCATTCTTGGACTAATAATATGAACATCTTTGACTCTTTGTAGAACTAAGAAACAGCAGTGGGGACAGTTAAACAAGTGACCTGGCACTTCCTGCTATCAATCCTTGAAGAACTAGGACCCTGGGCAGCGACAGCGATGCTTTTGCCCTCAACCACAGTAACAGCTGGATTGTCCTGTTATGAAGACCTCTGATTGACCTTCTCTGACTTTATAATGCATTTGGTGGTGTGGATGGAAAATGTCCACATATACAGATACATCTGGGGAAACAGAATACAGTGAATTCCTTGTAATAGTTTACATACTACACTATACTCCATACCTTAATATGTCATGTTTGTATATGCTTTAATTGAATTGCAGAATACCACATATTCATTGTCAACTTTATCCACTGTTGCAGATGTCAGAGTTCTGGGTGTCTGGGTGTTCTTGTGTCTGTGTGTGTTAAGAATTATCAACGCACACATTATCCTTCCTAGTACACTCAGTAGAAGGCTTAACCCCCCTAGGCACCTGCAGATACAATTTTTGGAGCCGCCACTGACAGATGATCTGATAAACTGCTTTACAAAACAGCTACTAGCTGCTATTTTCTACTTTAAATGCTATGAAAGCAACAAGGGTTTACGTAGCTGTCCACAAACAGGTTCGTATATCATAGAAGCAACAGCAACATCTAACAATCGACTGGTAAGGTCCATATCAGGCTCAGCAGTTAGGGTGACCCGCAGTGACCAACATCAGGAGCTTGAAGGTCTCTGGCGCCCTCTTGCGACAGTCCCTGATGGAGGATCAGGTGGAAAGTCAGCTGACTTCACCCCAAACAGGAAGAGGAAGCGACCAATCAGTCATGATGATATAGCTAAGTGATTTGTGTGTTTGTTTTACTTGATAAGAGAAAAGTTCAAAGTTAAAAGATGTTCGGTGGGGAAGATGAAGATGGAGACTTTCTGTCCCCCTCAGGAGGGTGAGTTTGTTTCATTAACCCAACTGTCGCTCTTTAGCTTGCGAGCTAATTAGCTTAGCAGCACCTGGTGACCTGTTGTTCTTTGGAGAACAAAGCTCATTTAAACTGCAGTTCTTAGAGAGGTTAAACGTGCACTTCAGTTCCGAAACTCGCTAGTTTTTATAACACTGATTCAAAGTTGTGAGCCCTTTAACACCGTCTGCTGCAGCCCGAGACAGCCTAAAGTTTTCAGCTCCGAAAGATTGACCTGATCCAAGTTTGTGGAGATGGTAAAACAGGCCTTGAACTTGTTTTTTTTCCACAAGTGAAACAAAGGTCTGATAAGTCCTAAACAATTTTTAATCAGTATAATCATAGTCAGATAATAGTTCAATAATCTTTGGTTTTCCCCACAATTGTTTTTACAGTGTTAACAGAATGTGAATAAATCACTGAAGATTTGACTTGTCAAAATGCCAAAAGCATTAAAATCGACCTTTTGTTTCTGTGATTTTTCAAATGGAGCAAACGTTTCCAAGATTACAAATATTCCAATTCAGATTTGACTTTTCCAGGTTATAGTAGAACTGATCTGAGGTGGTCCAGGTTTCCTAAAACTGTCAAAGAGCTTTTACTTAAATGCCAAATGAGACCAGATGCTAACTTCAGCAAAATCTCTGATAGATGAGTGCTAACATGGCCTCAGCGGCTGTCATCTGCCATGTAGTAATAATGACTTAGTGCTTTCAGCCTTCCTGGCTTCTTCAGGTCACAGATAAAACTACAACAGACCTTTTATTGTAAGACAGGCTGACTTCCTTAAAATATACTTCTCCTCTCAGCCATGAGACACCCAGTTGCAGCTTTGCTCCATTCTCAGACATGCAAGTTGCTGTGCTTTAAGCAGGACACTGTGTGATGACAGCAGCCAGTGGGTTTCCTGCTCTGAAAGAAGCGAGGGTTTTTTCCAAACTAATTCTTCTCACATGCGACTTGTTAGTGGAGTAAGGAGAAAGCCTCTGCTGTAGCCCGTGTCTGCTCAGCTTGGATCCAGCTCTAAAGCTGCAGTGCTTCACTCCTTTCCTGCGATGCTGTTGAATCTCCCACTCTGGTGTGACAGCACTGGGGGTCAGAGTTTTGGGGGCTGCCCCGGAGCAAACCGCTGGAACAGAACAGACCAAGGATTCTGACTCACACATGCAAACGGACTGTCCTTCCTCGTCTCGGATCTTCTTTACCACCAGAGATGAAGCCCTCAGGACATTCAACATGTCTGTTCTGGGAGACACCAGTGACTACCAGTGGAAGGAGTTCCAGGGGTCAGTATGAGGCTGACAAGATTCTCTGGTTAATCAGTCAGGAGATGGACTAAATAGATGAAAGCTGCGTGTAATCAGCTGATGAGGAAAAATATGTTTGCAGCATTTCTGCAAAGCCATGTAGGCAGTTGTTACTGTGAAAGGTTATTGTGTTAGTAACGGTGCTTCAGCTGCATTTTCTAATGAAGTGAAATGTTTCAGCAGCATAACTCCAGGCTTAGTCACTGACGCTGTCAGGTTCTGCAGCATCAGGATGTGCATCTGGACAACAGCAGACTGCTGATTGTTCTAAATCATTACCACAATGAAGTTAACCCCCCCAATTATTTCAGGTCAAGAGTGTTTAGAGACCTCAGTGAACTCAGTAGGTTTTAAAGTTAAAATGCGCCTGCAATAAAGACGTGATAAATGTAGGCTGAGAGACGATCTTTAGAGAATAAGTGTTTTCATTATTTGTGTGAATGTGTTTGTGGAACGCTGTATAGATGGTTCTCTTTGTCAGTTTTAGGGATTTTATGTATAGACGTTTCTGGAGATGGACAGCAACGACATGAAAGACCTATTAGGTGATTTCCCAACAATTTAAATTCCATCATTCTACAGCAAACTTTTAAAACAAGAGCGGATGTCCCGGCCAGTTCATCCTATGGTCAGACTGCACGTCAGGCCTCAGTTAGCATGTAAAGTTTATGATGTAGCATGAAAGACTGAACAAGCGTGGCTTGGTTGGAAGGGCTGAGAGAGTCTCTTCTCTCTCAGAGCAACATGACAGCATGGCATATGAGCACCAACACCTAATACCAACTGTTTAGCATGGTGGTGGAGCGCTGATGGTATGGGCTTGTTTAGCACAGGACGGTGATCCCAAACGGAGCAGCAAATCTTACTGAATTAAAAAAAAAAAATCCAAATGTTGTCATGGCCCAGTCAAAGTCCTGACCTCAACCTGATTGAAGAGCTTTGTAGAAGTAAATACCCAAAAACAGTAAGACATGAAGCAACACTGGAAACATTTCTCAGAATTCCACCACAACAATGGGAGAAACTAGAAGAGTCGTGTATAAGAAGGCTTGTTTTGGAGATATCTGAAGGTGCTTAGCTTGAGAAGAAAGGACAGCTTAATATTTGCTGACTTCTGTTCCCTGAGAGCTGTCTGCTCTGGTCCATGACTGTGATTGGTCATCTGATGCCACCTGAACACCATGAGTTAACCATGGGTCGACTGGTGACTCTCTACAGCTAAGCAGGTTCTCCGCTGTTCACCTGAAGCCGCCCTTGTTGCAGTTAGTGGTACCTGCTCCTAGTTCCAGTCTGTATTAAGAAGGATTTGTTTTTTGATGCCCTGATTAGTATAAATCATGAGAACTGATAGGGAATGATTTTACTTTCTGCTTGTGTCAAAGGTTTGGTTTTTATTCATTGACAATTAAAGTACAGAATACATTAAACAGCCTACAGTGGTTCATACATTTTATTGTAGAAATATCCATGTTCAGATGTCTACTGTTTGTTTAAACAGAGCCAAGTTGGCTTCCCTTTTTGGACTAGACCAGGTAACCAGTCAAGGAAATGAGTCCTTTCAGTATACAGCCCCCAAACAGCCCAGGAAGACCTCCAGTCAAGGTGAGACCAGAAGAACAAAGATATCACTAACCATGATGTGGAGGCTGCACTGATGCTGTCCTTTAACACATCCAGCACCAGAGAGTCAGAAACCGCCTGGAGCTCCTGCAGTGTTACTCGCCTCTGGAGTTCAGGCCTTTAAATAGTGAGTTTAACTGTCTTTAAGTTTTTCATTTTTTTATTCTCTGTTCCTTTAAACAAAACTACAAGTTAGTACCAATCCCTGTTTGAAATAGTAGAAATATTTAAGTCTTTAATCGAAGTTCTTGTGTGCTGCTTCTGTGTCATGCAGTACTAACGGACAATACATGAAGCAAGGAAAGCTGGGAGCAGCTGTGCTGGGCAACCACACAACAAAAGAGGTTGGCCTTGAGCTCAGTCACTTGTTTGAGATTATTGGTGGGACTTCTTGTTTTAATGACTGCATTTTCTTTTTTTCTATAGTACAAGCTTCTGCTGTATTTAAGCCAACAGAAACAAGTGACTGCTGCCAGGATTCACGTGGGCTTTATTTTTACGGTCAGAAGCATCATGAAAGACGCACATAATGGGCTTCACCCTTTGCACTAAAATAATGTTTGGTGTTGTTTTAAAAAGGAGTGAACTTAGGTCCAAATGTTGCTCTTGCCTTGCAGGTACAGCTAAACAATTACTGCACGTTTTATGATGACCAGAGGCAGAACTGGTCCCTGATGTTTGAATCAGAGAAAAATGCATCAGACTTTTGCAAAGAGGTGAGTAGTACAGAAGTGGATTAGTGAAAATGTTGTTAAACAGTCTTAAAAAAACAAATGAGCTTCTTTTTCAGTTCTAATAGTTGAAGCATCTGTGTATATTTTATTTAGTATGCACAGTGCCAGCTGCAATTATTGACTCCTCTGGTAAAGATGAGGGATAAATTCAGCTTTTATTGGCACACATTCGATCCCCGGTCTTCTCTAGTAACATACCACAAGGCTGAATCAGAAAGAAAGAGGAACCTGTCACCATTCCTCTCTAACCAATGTCTCTAGAGCAGGGATGCCCAACTCCAGTCCTCAAGAGCTACTATTCTGCAATGTTTGGGTGCATCCCTTCTCCAACACACCTAAATCAAATGAGTGGTTCATTAACAGGCCTCCACAGAGCTGAATGATATGCTGATGAAGGAATTCAGCCATTGGATTTAGGTGTCTTGGAGAACGGATGCATCTAAAGGTTGCAGGATAGTAGCTCCTGAGGACTGGACATGGGCACCCCTGCTCTAGATCCTCCTGAGTCCTTGGTTCTCTCTGATGCTCTCTTCTCTACAACCCAGAGATCTTTTTATAGGGTCTACGTCTAGGGATTCGGACTCAGTCAAAGTTAAACGTTGACTTGTGTCTGGTGAACCATTTCTATGTAAATCAGAGCAGATATTGTGGACCCTTTATCCTGTTAAAAAAACAGTGACAATCCATTTTCAGTTCATTTTTCCAGCCCACTTTTTTTAGGGTTAGAACCCTAACCTTTCTTATTTGACTGAAGCGCATAATAACCAGTTTGAAGTCCCAGCAGAGTTTAGAAAACTCCTTGTTTACATTTGGTTGGACAGAAATGGAGGACATGGAGACTTGGTGACCCTAAAAAGCCATCATTTGCTGCCGATCTCTAAGAGTGAGGTTCAGAGATTTCTTTTACCTCCTTTTTCCTTTCCTTCTCACTCTGGCTAGATGAATCTGAGTCCTGGTCCAGCCTTTTTACCAGTGGCTAATAAAAATGGGTGTCTGTGTCACATCATATTTATATCAGAGAAACAGAAAGTGGTGGAATACTAGAGGTTGGTACGTAGAAGGTAAATGAAAACAGAATACAATGATTTGCAAATCCAGTTCAATCTACTCGTACTCGTCGTCTTCTGCTTATCCGGAACCGGGTCGCGGGGGCAGCAGACTCAACAGAGACACCCAGACGTCCCTCTCCCCAGACACCTCCTCCAGCTCCTCCGGGGGTAGCCCAAGGCGTTCCCAGGCCAGCCGAGAGACATAGTCCCTCCAGCGTGTCCTGGGCCGTCCCCTGGGCCTCCTCCCGGTGGGACGTGCCTGGAACACCTCCCGAGGAAGGCGTCCAGTAGGCATCCGGTATAGATGCCCGAGCCACCTCAACTGGCTCCTGTCGATGTGGAGGAGCAGCGGCTCTACTCCGAGCGCCTCCCGAATGGCCGAGCTCCTCACCCTATCTCTAAGGGAGTGCCCGGCCATCCTACGGAGGAAGCTCATTTCAGCCGCTTGTATCCGGGATCTCGTTCTTTCGGTCATGACCCAAAGTTCATGGCCATAGGTGAGGGTAGGAACGTAGACCGACCTGTAAATCGAGAGCTTCACTTTTCGGCTCAGCTCTCTCTTCACCACAACGGACCGGCACAGTGCCCCCATTACTGCGGCAGCAAGTAATGGGGACCCCGAGATACTTGAACTCCTCCACTTGAGGCAGGAACTCCCCTCCAACCTGAAGAGGACAAGCCACCCTTTTCCGGTTGAGTACCATGGCCTCTGACTTGGAGGAGCTGATCTTCATCCCAGCCGCTTCACACTCGGCTGCGAACCGTCCCAGCGCATAGTGTAGGTCTTGGCTAGAGGGGGCCAGCAGGACCACGTCATCTGCAAAAAGAAGAGACGAAATCCACTGGTCCCCAAACCAGACCCCCTCCGGCCCTTGGCTGCGTCTAGAAATCCTGTCCATAAAAGTTATGAACAGGACCGGTGACAAAGGGCAGCCCTGCCGGAGTCCAACATGCACCGGGAACAGGTCCGACTTAGTGCCGGCAATGCGAACCAAACTCCTGCTTAGCTCATACAGGGACCGGATGGCCCCTAATAAAGGGCCCCCAATTCCATACTCCTGGAGCACCCCCCACAGGGCATCACGAGGGACACAGTCGAATGCTTTCTCCAGGTCCACAAAACACATGTGGACCGGTTGGGCAAACTCCCATGAACCCTCGAGTACCCTGTAGAGCGTATAGAGCTGGTCCACTGTTCCACGGCCGGGACGAAAACCACACTGCTCCTCCTGAAGCCGAGGTTCGACTATCGGCCGGACTCTCCTCTCCAATACCCTGGCGTAGGCCTTACCAGGGAGGCTGAGGAGTGTGATCCCCCTGTAGTTGGAACACACCCTCCGGTCCTTCTTATGAATGGGGACCACCACCCCGGTCTGCCAGTCCAGAGGCACTGTCCCCAACCGCCACGCGATGTTGAAGAGGCGTGTCAACCATGACAGCCCCACAACATCCAGAGATTTGAGGTACTCAGGGCGGATCTCATCCACCCCCGAAGCCCTGCCACCGCAGAGCTTTTTAACCACCTCGGTGACTTCAGCCTGGGTGATGAAAGAGTCCAACCCCGAGTCCCCAGCCTCTGTTTCCACCAGGGAATGCGTGATGGCAGGATTGAGGAGATCCTCGAAGTACTCCTTCCACCGCCCGATAATGTCCCCAGTTCAGTCTATATCCAACTGAATCAATCACATACAATACAACATATTTAATGTTCAAACTGATAAAATGTTTGTTTTATTGCATATATACTTATTTTGAGTGTGATGCTTGCAACAAAGCTGGACAGGGTCATGTTTACCACTGTGTTACATCACCTTTCCTTGTAACAACACTCAATAGGCATTTGGGAACTGAGGACTAATAGGTGGAATGCTTTCCCATTTTTGCTTGTTGAATAACTTCAGTTGCTCAACAGTCCGGGGTCTCCGTTGACGTATTTTCTGCTTCAAAATGCTCCACACATTTTCAGTGGTAGATGGGTCAGGACTGCAGGCGGGCCAGTCTAGTACCAGAACTCTTCTACTATGAAGCCACGCTGGTGGAACACGTGCAGAATGTGGCTTGGTATTATCTTGCTGAAATAAGCAGAGATGTTCCTGAAGAAGAAGGCTTGGAATCAGCAGATGTTGCTCCAAAACCTGGATGTATCTTTCAGCATTAATGGTACCTTCACAGATGTACCAGTTACTCATGCCATGGACACTAACGCACCTCCATACCATCAAAGAGGCTGGCTTATGAACTTTGTGCTGGTAACAATTCAGATAGTCCTTTTTTCTCTTTGGCCCAGAAAAACAATCTGAATTGTGCACTCATCAGACCACAGCACACTTTTCCACTTTGTGTATGTCCATCTCAGATGAGCTCAGATGAGCTCGGGCCCAGAGAAGCCAGTGGTGTTTCTGGATGTTGATATATGACTTTGCATGGTAGAGTTTTAACTTATAGACGAACTGTGTTGACGGAGGTTTTCTGTGTTCCTGGGCCCACATGGTGATGTTCATCACAGAATGATGTTTGTTCTTAATGAAGAGTCCCTTGAGGGGTTGAAGGTCACGGGCATTCATTGTTGGTTTAAGCCTTGTCACTTACATGCAGAGAATTCTCCAGATTGTCTGAATCTTTTAATTTTATAAACTGTAGATGATGAAATCCCAAAACTCTTTGCAATTGTACGTAGAGAAACATTCTCAAACTGTTGGACTATTTGCTCACACACTTGTTCACAAAGTGTTGAACCTTATCCCCATCCTTGCTTGTGAACGACTAACCTGTTTCCATTTAACCAGTTCACCCGTGGAATGTTCCAAACAGGTGTTTTTTGAGCATTCCTAAACTTTTCCCGTCTTTCGTTGCCTCTGTCCCAGCTTTTTTGGATTGTGTTGCATACGTCGAATTCATAATGTGTGAATATGTGCAAAAAACAATAAAGTTTATCAGTTTGAAAATTACATATCTTGTCTTTGTAGTGGATTCAGTTGCATAAAGGTTGAACAGGATTTGCAGATCATTGTACTCTGTTTTTATTCCCGTTTTATCCCCACTTCATTGGAATTTGAGATTTATTTACCGTTGAAGTTCTGGAAACTGTGATCAGCTTAAATTAGTAAAAACTCAATTAAATGCTTCAGTTACATTTATTTTTAAGGGATTGTTCCAGCTTCATGAAACTGTGCCACCAGTTACTTTGTTAAAAAATATTTTAGTGCTTTTTTCACATCTTTACCAAGGGTGCCAATAAACGGTCTCAGCACTGCATATAACTATACGTCTTGTTTTTATTTGTCTGACGCTACATTCACCTAATTTTGATATGATATAGATTATAAGACAGTGTGTGTCAGATATTGAGTCACTGCTTTAATCAACACAGCAAGGAAAGAAGCTGTTTATGCTGACAGATCAAGATCCACCAGAACACAACAGGTATTATGACCCTGTGCTGATATACTGGCTGTAAACCTCAGCGCTGTGGCAAACATTAAATCCAAGGTTTTTCTCAAGCAGAATTGAAATGTCACCCTTTTCCTGGTTGTATGGTCTGTCTTTAAACTGTGAAATGATTCCCTGTTTGTTTTTGATTGTCAGGTATGTCTGGCCAAAGCAAACTGTTCCTCCTCTTTAGACTCTGTGCTGACTCAGGATCTTAGTCTTGGTGAGGGCCAAGCGGTGGAGAATGGAGACTCTGTGGAGGTGGTGTACACGGGCTGGCTCCTGCAGAACCACGCCATCGGACAGGTCTCGCTGTCGTTGTGCCTCTTCAGTACGCCTGTGATGTGTTGACCTGACAGCATGCAGCTAATTACTCCTTGTGTCTGGTTTCAGATGTTTGATTCCAACCAGAACAAAGACAAGCTGCTACGACTTAAAATCGGAGCTGGGAAAGTAATCAAAGTGAGTCAACGCAAACCAAGTAGAATAATTATTTTTTGTTTCAGCTGTAATACACCATATAAGCATTAGATATCCAATAATTGCAGTCTGCTGTAAAATATCCAGTCATTGAAATGTTCTGAGCCACAGATCCAGGTTCAACCCTCTCTTCTAAATCTAAAGGCAGGGTTTCTTTTTCTTTTTTTGTTGGGTCCCCTCTTTCTATCACTGAAAATCTAAAATTAACAAGAACCAGTTTACTGAAAAAAAGCGTGTAAATAAAAACGAACTGAACAGAAATTAATTAATATCATAAGAACCATAACATCTGAATCTTTTTTTTTTTCTCTGGACGACTGGTCCTCTTATTAAACACCCTGTGGTGCATTAAAGGAGTCTTGTATGTGTGTATTATTGAGCTGCAGACTCTGACACACATTTCCAGTTAGACCATTGGTACTGCACATGGATGCCTGACCTGCCGGTTGCCATCTATGGCACTGAAGCTGAACGAATTTATCTGCTGGCTAGCAGACCATCCTTGGTGATTGTCTTTAAAATGATGTCAGATTTAGTCGATTATTTCTGTACTGATCCTGTAAACACAGGTTATTGCTGTAATATTATTTCACTGGGCCGCAATCACAGAGTTACATAAATCCTTTGGACTAATGTCTGATTTAGTTTCACTCAGCTGACTCATTTTCACACACAGTTACTCTGCACAGACCAGCTATGGCACTATGGCGTCCTGACTAATGGGGCTGCACAATATAAAGAAATCATACCCTGGTGATATAGTACGTGTAGGTTGTGCATTGGAATACTTCTTGATAGAACGGTACCAGCCAACCTAACAGGATGAGATTAGCCACCCTAAATGTTCATCAACATGTCATGTTTTTCAGCTGACTTTTCCTTTTCCTTTGGTTAATGTGTGAACAGGGATGGGAGGAAGGAATGCTGGGAATGAAGAAAGCTGGCCGTCGTCTCATTATCATCCCGCCCAGTCTAGGTTATGGATCCAAGGGGGTTCCGAACAGAGTACCAGCTAACAGCACTCTGATCTTTGAAGTGGAGCTACGACGGGTATTTTCTGCATCACTCATGATGAATATTGTTTGTATAAAGTATGTTGTCATTTCAGGGACTCTGTTTCAGGAGCTACACCGCCTTTCTCTGCCTCCTTACTCATGTTGTGATGAACCGTGAAGAGCCTTATGAAACCTATCTTGCAGGTGAAGTTTTCCAAAGACAGTGGTTCTGATCAGGCAAGTTTCAGCTCCAGAGAATCTGCTGCTCCCTCACTGGCACCATCTCCATCCCCCAGTGTGGAAAGTCTGATCTCAGACCCTCCAATGCTGGCATCATCTTCAGCTTCTGGCAAACCAGGGTGAGATTACCCTGAAGGTTCGAGACATCATCATTTAAATTCTCTATTACTTTGTTTTAACTGATTTTATCTTTAACCTTTTTTTTTCCAAGGGAGCCGCCACTTCGAGCCAAGTCGAACTCTCTGAGTGAACAGCTGGGGGTAACAACTCACCCTGCATTCATTGTATATGTTTACAATATTAATTTTCCGTTCAACTTTGCTGAATGAAAATCTTTCGTTTTAAACAGCAGCATCCAGATGCCTCTAAAGCCAAGCTGATTTCTCGCATGGCGAAGATGGGGCAGCCCATGCTGCCCTTTCTGTCCGGAGCTGCCAGCCACCCTGAGTCTAGTGACTCTGAGCTGGAGGTCAGTATTTGCAAGCATTGGACTTGATAACGAAGCTGACAGTGCAGGTAGACTGATGGTCTGATTTAGCCGTGCGGTTCTGCAGCCAGTAGGGCTCATATGGGTTCTGGTCTTTTTGTATCTAATTTTCCAGGTTTGAAAAACATGACCTTCCATTCACACCATGGTTCTTTTTGTGCACGCCCTCAGTTCAGTTTGTATTTGCCTTGATGGCTGATGGATAATGAGAATCTACTGTAGGGAAATGGGATTTTGGGTTTTTAGGAATATTACCTACCAGCAGAGTTGTTTTGGTTTGATCAGGGGTCATCTGTAAGAGTCAACAGGGTCAAACAAAGATCGGAACTATGATCACCGCATCTGGACGTAATATAAAAGCTTCTGAATATACAGAGAATATTCAAATCTTACTCATTTACATCCAGAATTCTCAGATTACTCAACTACCAGGAAAGTAAACTAAAACACAAAGGTTCATGGGCCCAAAATGGTTTTATGGTCATGACATGAAAGGAGGTTATGATGGTATAAACTGGGTCAGAAATAGGAGTACGAATTTGCAAAAGACACAATGTCAGGAAGCCAACCTGGACCTAAGTCCAAAAATATTCATACCCCTGGCATATTTAAGTTTAACGTCATCTTTTAAGTAAACCACCATGTTTTATTTCTATTTGAAAGTAATTTTTCTATTTTGGACCGGTCCAGTCAGTCGGGACTTGAGAGCTTGGAGGAAAAGATTATATTAATCATTAAAATCCTAGTGGAAACATTCAAAAAGCTCCTCAGCAATTTTAAGAAGATTTCAGTAATGCTAATAAAAGAGATAAATAGAACAAATAAATAATTTATATTCTAAAATCGATAATCCTTTAACATTACTTTGGTATTTTTTGAGAGATGTCGGTCGTACTTCGTACCTGAATGGAAAACAACAACTTAATCTAGATCTAGCAGGGCTGTAAACATGTTTGGGCTTAACTGTACATGCAGGGGCCTGGTGTAGAAGATCATAGAGCTGTTCCGGGGCTTGTTGGCCCTAACTGATCCACTTTTCTGTCTCGATAGGTCCTTTAGGATCAGTCTTTCATTCCACTATATACACATATTCTTTACACCTCCAAAACAGATGAACTGTCCTGACATGGACTTGGGGGTCAAAGTTGACCCATCCTGTATCGCCTTTGGTCCTCTTTGGGAGTTGGTCACAGAGCCAGATCGACTGTAAGTTGTAAGAGTAAGATTGGAGTGCAGAACAAGCGTGGCGTAGGACAGCGGCAGGAGCTGCATCACAGGTTCTGTGTGCCAGGAGAGCATTATGATTTAATGATCTTCTAGATTCTAATGTAAAAACTACTTTGGCCATCAGAATCTGATGCAGATAGTAACACAGAGGATGGCGCACCATTTAAAGCAGGAAATAAGACAGCCTGCTCGACTTCCACGACACAGAGCTCAGCCGTACATAAGAGACATTAATGCACCTTCTCTTAAACTCTGAAAGCACATATACCTGTGGTCTCACTGGATCATCTTGTATGATAATTCGTCATTGAACTGTTATCTGGAAAGGACTGAGTTCAGAATGTGTGGCTGTAACATTATTTAGTGAGTTTAGCAATTCGTTTTTTTGATAGATGCTGTAGTGAGGAAGGCTCTGGACTTGTTCAATGCCTTTTAGAGTCGGTGTGACTCAGTCAGCAGTTAAATACACATAGAAAGCTTTTGTTTAAAGAACATTTTCTGATTTTTACTTGGCAAAATTGGTGTATCTTTAAAAGCTCATAAGCTCAGATTCTTTGGCACTGCATTCCTATGAATAAATCCATGGTGGTGTTTTACTCTTCCCTGTTATAGCTTCATCTCCAGGACAACAGCATCAACAGAGTGAAGGATTGTCCTACAGCTCCGTCTCCAGTGCCGATCACAGCTGCCACCCCAGCTTCTACACAGAGTGAGCTTCATTGTACTTCTCCTTCCTGATGGCTGAAGTCCTCTGCACAGTTTTCTTTTCCCTGCACGTCAGAATCACGTGTTTAACAGCAATGTTTCATCTGCAGTCCATCCTCATCCTTACACTGCTCCGTCGTCGGCCTTACTTCCCATCATTCCTTCTGTTGGCCCTTATCCTGGGCTCCCTGGAAGCAGCCATGCTTTTCAGGTGATGCTTGCTCACCTTTATCCGTAAAATCCTACAAGCAAACACATGAGCAAGTCTGGTAGTATCGGCTAATGTTGGCCCATTATGTTGTTCCACAGACCTCTGCAGTTCCGTCTCAGATGCAGGCCGTCGGCCAAGTCTACCCTCCTCAGACTGTCCCATACGTGGGTAAGAGAGCTCACCGTGTTTACCTGTACAATTTCCAGACTGGTACAACGTGCCAAGTGCTGCTTGTAACTAACTCTCTGGCACTGAAAGATCTTAACATTTAGTGACCAGGCTTGTGTTTCATGAAGGCAAAGGGAGATCTCAGTAATTTATCTTATTAAAGGGACCATTTTAGTGCTAAAGTCAACCAAGACACTTTGACATGACTGATTAGTGTGATTCCAGGTTCTGGGGATTTGACTTCCTTCTTAATGACAGAGGCTCGGCAGCACAACACGGAGATCAGGTTAGCCATGGGAAAAGTAGCAGATAAGGTGGATCTCTAGCCCCCCAAAAGTAAAAAACCCAAATCTAAAAAGGGGATATTTTCCCTTTTTGTTCTATTTTTTAAAATCAAATTTTAACTTTTGGGGTTATTTTTTTTAACTCTAACAAAATTAGTGACTTGAAAGGGGCAGGGGCCTTCTTCTGTTGGTGAAATTTTGGTAGGGAAAAAGGGGAAACATCTTAAAATGGTGCCAATATTAACCGAATTGTTCAGGTACACACATTTTTTTTTAATTTTATTTGGACCTTTTTTTTGTTTGGGTTTTTGACCTTTTTTTTGAGAATTCCATTTTTTTTTTGGAAAACAAAATCTTTGAAAAAGGGAAAATTTTTTGGGGAAGAGCTTCGGTTTTGGGAGGAGCAAACCGTAAATTTGGGGATCCCCACCCAACCAAAAACCCCAAAGTGATTTTAGATTTGCAAATTTAGTTTTTGGGGTTTGATGCTGGGGATTTTTGGACAAATTAAATTTCCTTTAAAACACACACTTCAACAGCGTTGATATAAAAAACCCAACCAAAATCAAACCAATGAAGCAGCAAAAACATTGAACATTAAAAAGATGTTATTTTTCTTGTTTTTTTTTTTTAACCAGTGCCCTTTTCCCCGGTAGAGTACAAATCAAAATTTGGGTTGGGCCCCCAAAGGGGTGCCAAGAAAAAGCCCCCCGGGATTTATTTTGAAAAAGGGGAAACCCATTCGGGCAAACCCTTTTTAAAAGCTTTTCTTGATTTTTAAAATAAAAAAAACTTTTATTAAAAACTCTTTGGGATTTTTTTTCAATTTTTAAACGGACGAAGGGGGAAAAAATTTAAAAAGGGAAAAAAAAAAAAGCACGAAAAAGAGAGGGGTGGGGGGCCCAAAAAGGAAAAAGGGGAGAGAAGGAAAAAGAATGGAGGCAAAAAAAGAAGGAAAAAATTTAAATCCCAAATACCACCCGGGCTTGCTTCTACCCTGCAGAAACTTTCAATTAAACAGCTTTTTTTTTACTAAAAAGTCCCAGGGGGGTGCTTATGAATGCAAGATGTTTTCGGGGTAAAATGGGGCTAAATATAAAACTTTAGGGTGAAATCTGTTCCCAACCCGAACTAAACCCTGGGGGCCCTGAGGGGTGGGCGCCGTGTTTTAATTAAAAGGGGTTTCTCCCTTTAAAAATTGAAAATAGTGAGCGGGGACCACAGCCCTTTCCCCCCTGGACCTGAGACATAAAACGGAGGAGATCCGAGCCACAAAACACCCAAATCACCCAAGCACGGGAAACCCAGGAAAACCACGGGCGGGGACAAACCCCCCTTTTCCCCCCCCCCAGAAAGGGGCGGGGGAGAGTCCCGGGGGGGAACCCACCCACAGCCACTTTGTCAAAACCCCCGGGGGCTGCAGGGGATAAACCCCCCAAACAGAACCGTCGGCAGCCGCCTAGGGTTTTGTTAGCGGATCCGCCATGGACCCAAGACCCGAAAACCCAGGGACATTCCCGCCCGTAAAGGAAAACCCAACAGAGCCCGGGGGGCCCCAGGCCCCGGGAAAGAAACCATTTGGGGTGACCATCACACCAAAGCAACCCAGCCCCAGAAAAACAGAACCTTTAAGTACACAGGGGACAGAAACCCCCCAAAGGGGCAGAATTGTGGGGGGTTGGGGGAAAATGGGGCCCCACATTTGTGGGGGTTTATAGCCCGAAACTCAAAAAACTGGATTTTGGGTTAAATTTGGCATTAAACCCATTAAAGTCTCCCTAATATGTTTGGGAAGGCAAAGACAGACTCATACTGTAGTATTTTCAGACAAAGTGATAACAGGAATGAATATATTTGGTTGGTTGGGTCTAGGTCTTTAGCTCTTTAAATGCTCCACAGATCCTGGCTCTACAGAAGAACTACTTAAAACAAATCTTCTAAGTTAGTGACAAATTCCAGAAGTCGGAACGTCTGGACTACAGTATTTCCAAAATGTCAAAGGCTTTGCAGATTGTCCAGTCTACCTACCTGCTGTGTAAATGAACAATGTGTTAGTCATTTATTCAAGTTCAACCAGAAAATGTTTTTGTCACACTTAAACATCTCAGAAGATAACCTGAGCAAATTCAAAAAGCAGTTTTCAAATGATTTTTTTACTTCGACTCTTCCAGGAGGTCATAAAAGAGCCCAGAACAACATCTAAAGCTCTGCTGGCATCCCATGTCTGTGTTCATTATTCAACGATAACAATGAAACTAAGCAGAAATGGCCTCCATGGAGAGTTCCAAGGCCAAAACCACCACTGACCAGAAAGAACACAAAGGCTCGTCTCACATTTCCTGAGAAACACCTAAATTATTGCTAAAAGATTCTTACAAAAATATTCTCTGGACCGATCAGCAGATACTGTTCATCTCATTACATCTGAGGGTTGTTTTATTATAAAGAGGAAGAATGTCATATGGCGGTAGTGTGGGGGTCTTGAGCTTCTTCATTATCTGGATGAAGAAACCATGAATTCTGCTGTCTAATAGAAAATCCCAAAGGCAAACGTGCGACCATGAATTTGTAGATTTGTTTTCAGCAGCAAAATGATCTGAAGCACGCCAGCAAGCCCAGCTCTGGGTGGCTAAAACAAACCAAAGGTTTTGGAGTGGCCCACTTAAAGTCTGGACTTATTTGATTGAGTTGCTGTCCCATGATCTTAAATAGGCTGGCCATGCTCTAAACCCATCCACTGTGGCTACAGTAAAACAATTCTGCAAAGGACACTGGGTAAACAGTCCTCCAAAGCATGTAAACAACTGATTAGCTGCTATCGCCTAGGCTTAATGGCAGCTGTTGATGCCAAGGATGGCAGCAACCTTTATTCAGTTCAGAGGTGTCATTTCCTTTTCACATGTGGCCACATTGGTTTGAATATTTGTTTGTATCTAAAAATGTAATCAGCATTTTATAAATTTGATATTTGATGACAAAACAGGAAAAAGAAATCTGTAAAGGAGGCTCATACTGTCCCATGGCCCTGTAGGCTCTATCATTTTGAAAACTGACGTTTTTAGTTTTATGCATCAACAGTTTCTCACATTATTTTATTTTTACACTCCTGTAGGCTCCAACAGTGTCATGTGTGATACTGAGAAAAAGCAGCAAGCTACCACATCAGAGTGTTGGAAATTATTTTTTACAGAAAGTCAAAAACAATTGAGAAATATCAATGTTTAGTTATGTCCTTAATACTGAAACAAAAAACTCTGGAGTGTAATCATGTTGCTTGAGGAATTGACTGTAAAGGTTTGTAGTCTCCTGGTCCCTGTGATTAATATAATGTGGTGCCTGATGTTTGGTTTGCCAGGTACATGGAGCAGAGTCACCAGCTGCTGGAGCAGAGGAACGACTCCCTCAAGTCCTCCAGTGAACATAACCAGGCCCGATTACTGCAGGCCGAGCAAGACAAGGTAAGTGTCTCTTGGGCCTCATCCTGTAGAGGACATTAGAATCAGCTTTTTTGGCCACATTTGTATATAAATATATAAAAATAAACAGCTCGATTTGCAAGTCCTGGATGTCCCGTTTTGTGGATGAGCCAAACCTCACTGAGATGGACGAAAACAGGACAGACTGAGTTATGGTAGTGTAGAAGATGACCAGCAGCTCCTGTGAATGGTTGTACAGTACAGTCTCTGCTGGACCCTCTTCCAAACAGTGTCTATGTGTGAGGACCATCTGAGGTCCCAAGAGAGCGTGGTTCCTAGGAACCGGAAGTGATCCACAGTAGACAGTGTTTTTGAGGACGGTGAGGCGAGGCAGTGTTGGGGGAATTTCCCGGAAGTCCACCATCATCTCCACAGTCTTGAGCAGGTTAAGCTCCAGGTGGTTCGGCTCGACCTCTTGAATGTATGCAGACTCGTCAGCGTCCTGGATCAGACCAATGACAGTGGTGCAGTCAGTTGTGTACAGAGAGAAGAGGAGTGGGGAGAGAACACACCCTGGGGGGCATCTGTGCTGATGGGTCCAGCAGGTGGTTTGTGATGTCCTTCAGCACCAGTCGCTTTAAGGATGTCATGACCACAGACGTCAGGGTGGCAGCACCATGATGGTGCTTTTCTTTGGGGCCGGGAGGATGGTGGGGTGCTTGAAACATGATGGAACATCACCCAGCTCAAGAGACCTGCTGAAGATCTGAAGCTGTGGGCTGTTGCTTTGTCTTGTGATAACCAGGATACCCTTCAGTTTGGAACACTGGATCTAAATAAGCTCAAATACTTCAGAGTAGATCGGGCAAACTGCAACAACCCCGTATCTAAAAAAGGTGAAATAATGGCTTTGCTCTAAAGAAGCTGACATTTCACAGCACCTTAATCTTCCTCTGTTTACAGTTCTAAAAATATCTCTTCAAATCCTCTGCATACCTAGTTTGCTACTGTCAGTGAGGATTGTGCTGACATATTTTAATCTTTTACCATCTACAGGATTTACCGTGCCTTGTAAACATATTCATACAGTTAACTTTTTATCACATTTTGTCATGTTTTATCAACAAACTTCAGTCTTTTTTCGATTTGTATTTTATGTAATTAATCAACACCAACTAGTGGAGAACTGTGAAGTGGAAGGAAAATAGGAAAGTGTGCATTATTACCTCCAAATAAAATGTGTTTCAGAAGTCCCTAATTATTAAAAAGAGTCCACCTGTTTCTAGTTAAACATACAGGTAAAAGCAGATATTTGTTCCTCATTATCTAACATTAAGAAAACTCACCCATTAGTCCTCAATGACTATAGACTTATTGCCCTGACATCCCACATCATGAAGGTCCTAGAGAGACTCCTGTTGGCCCACTTGAGTAAGCAAACAATGAACTACCAGGACCTCCTTCAGTTTGCTTATCCATGTGGAGATGGAGTTGAAGATGCCATCATACACCTGCTTCAACAAACCAACCGTCATCTCGACAAAGCCAGCAGCACTGTGAGGATCATGTTCTTTCTCCAGTTCATTTAATACAATTCAACCTGATTTGCTTTGTCAGAAACTCCAGAAGACTCAGGTGGAGACCTCAACAATCTCCTGGATCAAAGACTACCTGACAAACAGAGCACAGTTTGTGAGTCTGAAGCGTTGTGTGTCTAACCAGATAGTCAGCAGCACAGGAACACCACAGGGGACTGAACTCTCACCATTCCTCTTCACTCTGTACACCTCAGACTTCCAGTACCAGACAGACTCCTGTCATCTGCAGAAATACTCGGATGATTCTGCAGTTGTGGGGTGGATCAGAGATGGACAAGAAGCTAAGAGTACAGGGAGCTGGTGGACCGCTTTGTGGCATGGTGTGGAAACCATCATCTCATCTTGAACGTGAATAAAACAAAGGAGATGATTGTAGATTTTAAGAGACACAGGAATAAGTCAAAAACTATTTCCATCATGGGAGAACAGGTGGAGGTGGTGGAGGAGTATAAATACCTCTGGACTGGACTGGAGCTGCAACTGTGAAACCGTCTACAAGAAGGGACAGAGCAGACTGTACTTCTTGAGGAAGCTTAGGTCCTTCAGTGTTTGCAGCAAGATGCTGCATATCTTCTATAAGTCTGTTGTGGAGAATGTGATCTCTTCTGCCATCACCTGCTGGGGAAGTAGTATCAGAGCCAGGGACTTAAAAAAGCTCAACAAGCTGATAAAGAAAGCTGGCTCTGTTCCGGGGACTCCTCTGGAACCTCTGGAGATCATTGTACAAAGAAGGATTGTTCATAAAATGAAGAACATTATGGAGAACCCTGAGCATCCTCTTCATCAGACTGTCCTACAACAACAGAGTGTCTTCAGTCAGAGGCTTCTTCAGATCTGCTGTAAGACAGACACTACAGGAGATCCTTCCTGCCCACAGACATCAGCATCTACAATGTTCTTTGAAGAAACCTTCATAATATGAGCTACAACAACATTTAATTTCCCTTTGGGATGAATAAAGTATTTTTGAATTCAGTTAAATCAAACTAAACTGATCTGTTTTAGTTCAGTTACAATAACTGAAATATTTCTTTTTGCTTAATACGAGAATAATAGGAATTTTTCTAACTTCATTCAAATACTCAAATTCAGAAACAAATGACATTAACTAAAGTTGCCATTGTAATTGAATGAATAAACAAAGTAAAAAGAAAGCAGAATCAATCCTAATAGAATAGGAATTACCTACATTTCACTGTTTTGCCCTTGTCTTTTTAACATAAAGAGATCATACCCGTATTGTCATAATGTGATGAACCATTAATATTTATAAATAAATAAGGATAAAACATAAACTCCCGACGCCACGTTAGCAGGCAGCCAGTTTCAGAATCTCCTACTCAGTCCTGAGTTGTTCTCTTTTTAAGTTTATTTTTGACATACTGTGTGTTCCTGTTTCTCCCACCTTGCTTGCACACACTGTTTTGTAGACACCTTGGTTCTTATTTGGCGGGTTTTTTTTCCTGAATTTCCCCATTGAGGAACGGTAAAGAATAGAACAGAAAAGAATCCTTTATTGTTTCGCAGTGGGGAATTCAGGTGTATCAGCAGTGACAGGCAAGTGGAAGCATGCAGATACACACAAAGGTAAAAACAACTAAGTTTAGACAGTAAAGAAGAGAAGGAAAGGGAAGAATGTATGACATAAGTAAAAAATACTGTGCAGTTATTAAAACAGCATACTCGGATTAAAAGATGTGCAACTGAGTAGGATGATTTAAAAAAATGTATTAATAATATTTAGTATTTTATTCTGGTAATATTTACAAGAATATTTAGAAGAAATAAAAAAAACAGCAGGGATGTAAACAATTACTGAATTTGTTGGGAGTTTCTGGGAGGAAGGATTTGTGATAAAACTCCTTTGTGCACCTAGTATGCAGCAGTCTGTCACTGAAGGAGCTCTCCAGTTCTCCATATAGATTCATGCATGAGGTTGGGAAATATTGTCCAACAGTGATGTTATTTTGGTGAGGGTCCTTCTGTCTCCCACCACCTGCACTATGTCGAGCAGAGCATCCCAAGACAGAGCAGGCCTTCCTGATGAGCTTATCTAACCGCTTCATCTCAGCTATAGATGAGCTGCTGTTCCAATAAACGATTCCATAGAAGATGGCTGATGCCACCACAGAATCAAAAAAGGTCTTCAGGAGCGCCCCCTGTACTCTAAAAAAGCTCAGTCTCCTTAGCAGGTAGAGTCTGCTCGCTTCCTATAAAGAGCATCAGTTTTGTGACTCCAATCCAGTTTATTGTTCATGTGATCAATGTCAGTTCCCTGGATGTTCACTGGTGTCTGTGGTGGAATCCACCACCAGCTCCTTGGTTTTTCCCCACGTTGATCAAGGTTGGTTCCGTCATTACAGACCTTCCATCAGCCTCTTAGTAGAGAAGTAAAATGCTAAGTTGTATATTTTAAAAGCCATCAACATAGTCCCTCACAGAATAGTTCACTGAGGTCTTCTTCAACATACAGTTAAATGCAGCCAGGCATGGTTCCTGGGTCGTGGCTATTTGACAATTTAACCGGACAGATGCATCCGAAAATAAGTCAGAGCTGCTACAAGACAATACATTAGAAGGCTCTCGCACCTCCTACTGTCGTGGGGGTGCACCCCACACTTCACTGCCCTAAACACACATTCCTGACTGTTTCAAGATATGGGTAAAGCAAAGTTTCGGAAGGTCGCAAGTCTCCTGTGACCGGGGCAAAGGTTCACCTTCCCACAAAACAATGTAGCTAAACATTCAGTCAGAGCTACTATAGAATGGCTCAGTTTAAAGCATATTTATGTGCTAGAATTGCCCAGTCAAAGTCCAGATCTGTGGCAAGACTTCAGAGTTAATGTTAGTAGATGTTCTCCATCCAATCTGAGTCTGTTTGAGAAACCTTACAAAGAACGACGGGTGAAGCTTCTCTCAGTAGATGCGGAAAGACTTCCTATTTACAGTTGTGACGGCTTTGTCTTAGTCTGTCACAAAGGATCATTAAAAAATATTAAAAACGTATAATGTGATAAAATATCTGAAGAAAATCTAGCATTCACTGCTCTCTCTTCCCAGCAGCATGCTCGGCCACTGGACTGTGGCTCTGCCCAGGTGAGCCCGTTTTCTCAGTGTTCTGCCACCAGACTGGAGTCAACTAGCTTTTACAAAAGAGACCATGACAGGGACAAGGGACAGTTTAACTCTTTGAATATGAGTTGCTTTTGAACGGATATGTTCTGTAAATAAAACACTTTCTGCCTAAAATAATTTCACAAAGATGTACTTGAAGAGCAACCTAAAAAATCCCTGAGACATCCATGGCTTTGGTGGAAGTCATTTCGATTTCTTTTTTTATTTATCTTGGATCTAGCTGTAAAGAGCTCTAATTTGCACTGATAAATCACCAGGTCAGACTATTTGACCCCAGTCTCTTTGCTGCCACTGGACCATCCTCCTCACAGCATCCTCATTGCCATTTTAACAAGTCTTTCTTTTTCTCTTCTTGTTTATTATGTTCCATCAGTTGTCATCGGCCATTTCCTTCCCACAGGAACGTGTCATTCACACCAAGAGCACCAGTAGCCACTCATCCAGGCTTATCACTTAGTGGTTGTCTCTGTCTTGCCTGGACTGTTAACTAAATCCTGACAATTTTCCTTGCACCTCCGACTCCTTCTTTATCTGAACTAGGTCCGTCTGACAGAGGAGCTGGCTTCGTCCACCGCGCGGGTGTCTCAGCTGCAGCTTGAAGCATCAACTCACCAACAGAAGGCTGCAAAGCTGCAGTGTGAACTCAGCTCAGCGTTGCAGGACAGCGAGACCCACTGCAAACACATCGCCTCTCTGGAAGCACAGCTAGAAGGTTTGGAAATCTGGGAATAATAAGATTTCCAGTCTCATTTTTAATGCTTATTACATATATTATTGCTTTACTAAGTTGCTGGCTAGTTTTATTCACCAGCAGTACTGTTATATTTTGGCTGTCCTGTTGTAAATCCTGCAGGGATCAGCTACAGCATCAGATGGAACCTAAAGCACAGTAAACACGCTAACAATCTCTGTGCCAGGAAAAAACAAATCATTTTAAATAAACTGGAGCAACCAAGTTGTTCTTACCTGCAAGAGACTCAAATAGTTACCCTCATTTGTTCACACAGGAAAATAAAAACTAAACGCATAAGGCAATCAGTTCTGTTCTGCATAAGGGAAAGAAAAACCTTTTCTGACAATTGTACAAGCTTCAAGTTAAAATAATCTTATGATCTTTGTGACTGCATGATGATTTAATCAGAAAATGGCTGCCTAAATTCTGCTGGATATTTTTGCACGTTTTCGACAGTAAAACTGAATCCAAACTGCAGCCTCAAGAATTCCTATAAAATTGAATTAAGCCAGCCTAAAAGAAGCTGCACCATGTGATCAGAGCAGACCGAGCCGCTGCAAACAGGCGCTTCGGCTGGATGTCTCAGGGATGCACTGAAACACCACAGATTTGAATTATGTGGACTTTGTCATTTTTATGCAGAACTGAAAACAAGATTGTGTTTTATCAAATCAAATCCGATTTAAGAACAACTGCTGCTGGCCAAAGTGTTGATGAGTAGTCTCACACTATTAAAACCAGTGAGTACAAATGTGTTTTAAGAAGTGACTTAAAACCACCTAGAGTTAAAGCCTATGGAATATGAAGGGGGAGCTGGTTCCACAATTTAGGAGCTAGAACTGAAAAGGCCAGATCACCTCTATAAAATAACCTTGACCTTGGGACAACTAAGGTCAGATGAACATTAGATCTAACTGATCTAGACGGCACATGAGACTGCAGGAGATCAGACAAATATACAGGAGTCTGGCCATTCAGGGCCTTATAGGTCAGCAATAAAACTTTAAAATCGATTCTAAAACGAACAGTAGGCCAGTGAAGGGAAGCGAGCACTGGGGAGATATGTTCCTGCAGCGTTCTGAATCAGCTGCAGTCGTGAGAGGCTGGCCTGGCTAACACCTACATACAAAGAATTACAGTAGTCAAGTTGGCAGCTAATAAAAGCGTGAATCACCCGTTCAAAATCATTAAAAGATAAAAATAGTTTTTACTTTAGATAAGTCTCATTTTAAAAAGGATCTTTTTACAACAGAGCTGATCTGTTTCTCAAGGTTGAGGCTGGAATCAACACGAGATTTTACAAACTTCTCGAGGCTACCGAGGTCAGAAGTAGACGCACTACGACTTCCACTGGGACCAAAAATTATATCTTCAGTTTTTTTTTTTCTTTTACATTTTTTTTTCTTGCCAAGCTTGAATAAAAGCACTTGAGGTTTTCTGTGAGGATGATCAGCTGGAAAAATCTTGAAAAAAGTGTGAAATGAGTTCACGAGCATGGAAGATACATTTACTGTTTGATTTACATTTAGTGGAAGTCATCATGCAGAGCTGTGCATAAATCAGGAGTATTTTAGGTCCCCCTTTCCACCAGGCTTGGACTGAGTATGTTCTGTTGATAGTGGCTGCAGATAAAGTGTGTCAGCTCTCATGGACTCATCAAAGCACTTTGAAGAGTTTTGTGACATTTCATTTCAGAGCTGAAGGAGGCAGCAGAGAGGGCTCAGACTCGGTACCGCTCAGAGAAGCAAACACGCAAAGAGATGGAGCTGAGACTCACAGCCATGGAAGAGGAACTGCAGGACCTAAAATCTGATAAAGAGAACCTAGAACGAGTATGTCGGGACCATGCTGTATGGTTTTTTTTTTTTCCTTAAAAATGTATACAAATTGGATTTTTTTTTTCTAAATAAGTCTCCAGTAACGATCCTAGTGCACATTTACTATGTTAACAAGTAGGAGAAGGTGAAGAATTATACACATTTATTTTGGGCTGAAGTTTTGGACATGAACACGTGCTTGTTCCTTTCCTGTTCAGACTCTGTCTGAAAGGAAGAAGAAATGGCTGGCAGAACGTCAGCATCGGGATGAGGAAGTGGAAGAGCTCCGGAAGAGCAGCCTGCTGGAGCTGGACAACCTCCGAGCTCAGCTCCGTAAGGCCAGGACCTGCAACGACAGTGCTGCATCTGAGCAGGTATGTTCAAGAAGAATGATCTGGACCCTGTACGGATGCTGAATAATTAGCCTTGGACGAATTATTAGAAAGATAGTTCACTAATGTTTTCAAGTGACTAAAATGCCTCCTTTTACATAGTTCTATAATTTGTGTTGTAGCTCTCTCAGCTGCAGGCGGAGCTGGAGGAAGAATGGAGGAGGAAGACTGAGCAGATCTTGGCTGTAGCTAAAGAACAGCACCGCAGAGAGTTGTCTGAATTAATGGAGAACAGAGATACACTTCAGGATAAGCTAACTGGACTGCAAGAAAAGGTACACATTATATCTATGATACAGCTAACATCTCCACAGTTTTACCAGATGAAAATATAGCAGTTTCCCGTTCATTTATGTCATCACTGTACGCTATTCCTATGAAGTACTTGGCCTTGGAGCAGCAGGGAGGCGCTGTGAAGGAAAAGCTGGAAAGACGAGTGGCTGAACTGGAGAGGGAAGCGGAAGAGCAGGAGAGTGCAAGGGAGACGGCAGCAGAGGTGAGGAGTCTTAACATGACTTTACAAATAAAAGGCCCACATCAATGAGCAACACGAGTGTTTCCTGCAGTTTTCTAGCTGCTGTGGTTTCTTACCTCATAAGATGGTCGTGCAGGGTGACTTGGGTGTTTCTCTAAAGGACCGTCCACAAGTCAAAATACTACTGCAGGAACCTCAGAAATGAATGACAGCTGTGATGTCCAGCTGAGTTGCATGTTTTAGATGACTTTTGCTGCTTCTTACCCGTCCAAACTGCAGACCAACCCTGACATATATAGTGTGTCTTTTTAGATGAAGGCCGGTGAGTTAAAGTAGCCTAAATTGTCACCTTATGGACGTGAACATGAGGCCAGACTGTGTTGTTGCAGGTGAAACGTGTGATGAACGGAGTGTTTCATTCTCTGCGGGCAGAGTTTGAGCTCAGTGAATCCTACAGTGGCCAGGCTGTGCTGGGGGTGATCGTCACTACTATTAAGGTAAGTCTTCAAACGAATCCACCAAGAGTGTCTTTCTGTCAGTCCAAACTGGGATGAAACGGACACATGTGAATTGAGCTCAAACTGAATCCGGGAAATTTCTCTGGTATGGACAAAGATGGGGAAGGATGTCCATGTCACATCGAAGCAACATAAAAATTATGGGATATAGCAGTAAAACTTCTCCTCTAACACAGTGTTATTAGCAAAAAACCTAGAATATCTTAATTGAGTATAGGTCGATAATGTGACCGTTTACTTCTTCATGTTTCAGTTTTTTAAAGGTCTGGACTGAGACTGGGCTCACCCAACTCATTGTTCTTCTTCAGCCTTTCTGTTGTAGTTTTGCTGCTGGTTTATAGATCCTGATGCTTTGATGACAAGACTTTTAGGCAGCCTTGGTACAGCCAGCCTCAAATTTGACTGAATAAAACATAAAGGAGCATACAGGATATACAAATATTACATAAGAGTTGATGGTTAGCTCTAAAGGAGCCTGATAACTAAAGGATCTGCCTCCCATTCTACTTCTAGAGACTCTAGGAACCACCAGTAAACCTGCAGTCTGAGAACGAAGTGCTCTGTTAGGAACGTATGGAACAATCAGATCTCTGATGTATGATGGAGCTAGATCATTAAGGGCTTTATATGTGAGGAGGAGAATTTTAAATTCTATTCTGGATCTAACAGGGAGCCAATGAAGTTAAGCCTCTTAACCGTAGCAAAAAGGGCAGTGAAGTTTCTTCTATAAGACCTTTGCCAATATCTCTCACGCTTTAACATTAACACACACAAATGTTTGAGAGCAAACTGCCTAAAGTTTTAGAATTGATGTTCCTTTGACATTGTTACCTTTTGAAAGATGTCCGTCTCGTTTCTTGTCAGAAACAAATGTCTGTGTATCATCAGTTCTTTAGAGTTTGCATGTATGTGTAAAATATATTTGAGTATTTTGTTCTCAACTCCTATAAATGTTGTTTAGTACCACCGAAGAACCATTTATCTGGTTGGAACCTTTTCAGAGGCAACCAGGTTAACTTTACATGTAGTTGTATAAGTGAAACCCTATTGCCTTCATATAATGACTGATGTTTTTTCAGAATGTAACGCTGCAGTTGCTCAGTGGCACTAAAGCCAGATCCCCACTGAAACCAGATTACAGGGAAGAGGAAAATGAAGACGATGAAAGTGAGGATGTGAAACAACTGGAGCAGAAATGTCATGTTCACGTTAACGGGGAAAGAGAAGTGAAAGAGAAGAAGATCGTAGAGGAGGAACATGTGGCCCATGCAGATTATCATCAAGTCAACGAGGCCCAGATGATTCAGGACGTGAAACCAGAAACCGTAACCAAGTCAGAGGCACCACACCAGCCAGAGGATTCTAAAGCTACTGATGTCCATCCAGTTTCCAGTGCTGAGCCTGCATCCCAGGATCCAGAAACAGACCCCGTAGAGTCTGTGGTCCAGCAGGAACAGGAGCAGCCCTCTGCCTCTGACACATGTACTACAGAAAATGATTTGAACAAGTGTTTGCCTCCTGTTTGTAGACCTGATGAGAGCTCAGTGCCTGAGGATGCTGAAGAAGAATCTGCTGCAGAGAACAGTGGGGTAGATTTAAAGACAGAGACACAAAGTGCGGAAGATACAGATCATGCAGATCATATTAGAGCAATAACTGCCTCTGCTTCTCTGAAAGCATTTGGACCCCCAGCCAACCCACCTCCACCCCCAACTGTTGAACAGAGCAGCTCTGCAGAGGACACAAGGTGAGTCCTCGTAGGATTCTTTAAGGAACTTTAGGAACTTAAATTAAATCTAATGAAATCAAATCAGTTACCTTAGTCCCACTTTAAGCCATGTAACACAGCTGACTAGTTGGAGGAAGCTGGGCCTCATTGAGGCAACAGCCCCACGCTCTGCAGCTGAGACATCCAGTAATGCCAGCATCCCATTGTGTCCAGGTTGAACTTTTTATATTGACCCACTGAAGTCAGGAAATCCGCATTTATTACTCTCCACCAAATTAGAAGGAACGTGTTGTTCGGTCTCCCCAGAACTTTCATTATAAAAAGCAACTGAAAGACCATCTACATTTCGAAACAGATTAATTTTAGCCTGTTGGTCTGTGATGACAGCCTCCTTACAGCAGTTGGTGTACAAAAGTATTCAACCCCTTGACTTTCTACCTATTTTGTTCCATTCCAACCTGTAATTTAAAAGTTTTTAATATTATTCTATTTGATTACAGAAAATTGGTATGTGCATATGTATAAACCCACTTTGCCAGGAAGCCCCTATAAAGATTCTAAAGCTATGTTCACACTGCAGGCAAGTGTGACCCGAATCAGAGTTTTTCATGACAGTCAGAACGGTCCAATTCCGATATTTTCACCTTTAAAAAAAATAAATAAATAAAATCTGAGTTGTGCCACTTTCTTATGTGGTACTATATCGGATACGTAGCCGATAGTTTTCAAAGCGTCCGCAGTCTTAATGGTCATTGTACTGGTTCCAACATCCACACAGACTTCTCTACAGCAGCAGCATCACTGCTCTGCAGAAGACCATTGTAAATAAGTGTGTTCTATTTCTTACCTTTCTTCGTCTTGTTATGATGTGATCATCATGCTGTCGTCTCTCAGTGCTCAACAACTTAACAATAACACAGAAACGCCGGCATCCATTATTACTTCCTTAAACAGTTTGCTGCTGTGTGATGCCTAAATTCTCCATTTGCACATTTGGGTCGCTTTGGGGTTGTGAACTGTTCAGATTAAAGACTGATGGCGGTCACATTTAATAAGTAGTTTGAACAACCACGCAAAAAAATCCGATTTTAACAAAAAATCGGAAGTGAGCATCAACACCTGCAGTGTAAATGTAGTCTAAGTTTCACATAATCCGTCAGTTTAAATACACCTTTTCTGAAGGCCCCAGTGGCTGCAACACCACTAAGCAAGAGACGTCACACCACGAAGACCAAGGAGCTCTCCAAACAAGTCAGGGACAAAGCAAGTCAGGGTGGAGTTATAAAACAATGTCCAGACCTTGATGTTCCCCTGGAGTTCCATCAGATCCATCGTCTTCAAATGGAAAGCACATGGTACCACCCACCAAAACTCAGACTGGGCAAGGAAGGCATTAATCAGAGGCAGTACAGAGACCAAATGTCACCCCAGAGGAGTTGCAGAGTTCCACAGCAGGAGCTGGAATATCTGTCCAGAGGACCACAATAAGTCGTACACTCCATAGAGCTGGGCTTTAAGGAAGAGTGGCCAGAAAATAGGCCATTACTTAGTGTTAAAAATAAGAAAGCATATTTTGAGGGACTCCCCAAATGTATGGAGGAAGGTCCTCTGGTCAGATAAGACTAAAATTTAGCTTTTCGGCCACCAAGGGAAATGCTATTTCTGATGCAAACCCAACACATCCCATCACCCCAGAAAACCATAGGTGTATTGACATGTTCCATCCAGGTTTGCCAAAAAGAACATAAATTAGGAAAAAAATGGTTAGTCTATGCACACTATATTGCCAGAAGTATTCGCTCACCTGTCTTGACTCTCATATGAACTATAGTGACATCCCATTCTTAATCTATATGGTTCAATATGATGCTGGTCCACCCTTTGCAGCCATAACGGCTTCAACTCCTCTGTGAAGGCGATCCACAAGGTATAGGATCATGTTTATGTGAAATAGTGACCATTCTTCCAGAAGCACATTTATGAGGTCATAGACTGATGTTGAAAGAGAAGGCCCGGCTCTTATTTGCTGCTCTATCAGGTCATGGTCAGAACTCTGTGCAGGCTGGTCAAGCTCATCCACAGCAAACTCTCATTCATGTCTTCATGGACTTTTCTTTGTCCACTGGTGCACAGTCATGTTGGAAGAGGAGGAGGCCATCTCCAAACTGTTCCCACAAAGTTGGGAGCATGGAATTATCCAAAATCTCTTATTCTGAAGCATTCCGAGTTCATTTCACTGCAACTAAGGGGTCAAGCCCTGCTCCTGAAAAACAACATAACAACAGCATAACCCCCCCTCCATCAAACTTTACACTTGACACAATACAGTCAGACAAGTGCTGTTCTCCTGACAACTGCCAAACCCAGACTGGTCCATTAGATTGCCAGATGGAGAAGTGCGATTCATCACTCCAGAGAACACACCTCCACTGCTCTAGAGTCCATAGGCAGTGTGCTTTACAGCACTACATCTGACGCTTTGCACTTGGTTATGTATGGCTTGGATGCAGCTGCTCGGCCATGGAAACCCATTCTATGAAGCTCTCTATGCACTGTTCTTGAGCCAGTCTGAAGGCCACATGAAGCTTGGAGGTCTGTAGCGATTGACTATGCAGAAAGTCAGTGACCTCTGTGCACTATGAACGTCAGCATCCGCTGCCCCCACTCCATCAGTTTACATAGCCTACCACTTTGTAGCTAAGTGGCTGTCATTCCCAATCACTTCCACCGTTTTATAATACCGCTGACAGTTAGTGGAACATTTAGGAGCGAGGGAATTTCATGACTGGACTTGTTGCACAGGTGGCATCCAATCACAGTACCACGTTGGAGTTCACTGAGCTCCTGAGTGCGACCCGTTCTTTCGCTAATGTTTGCAGAAACAGTCTGAATGTCTGTTGCTGGATGTTATACACCTGAGGCCATGGAAGTGATTGGAACACCTGATTTCAATTATTTGGATGGGTGAGCAAATACTTTTGGCAATATGGTGCATATAAACCAGGCAGTATAAATACATAAAGGTATGTTGGGGTTATTTAGTAAAAATCTTCTATATTGGAAAGTTCAGAAAGGCTTGTTTTCATTTATTTGTCCAGACAGGATTTTCTGGACCTTCCCGCACTAATTTTACAGCTAGACAATCACAACTTGGACATATGTGGGTTTTGTATAATGGGTAGAGTAGGTTAGCATTAGACTTCCTGAATAGCTTTCCCTGACCTCAGCCTTAGCAAAACGGGACAGTCCATGCTAGGAAACCAGCCAATTTCAAAGAACTCCACCAGTTCTGACAAGAAGAGGTCCAATATTAGCCAGTGGCCACATTAAACAAATATTAGTAGGTGTTATTATGGAAGAAGAGTAGCACAGTCATATTCAAGTGAAACACATGAGAGATATATACATATATTCAGACCAACAAAATAAAACATTTCAACAGAAATTTGGAATTAATGAAAAGTATATTTAACACCCCTTAAAGCTTTTTTTCAAAAGGCACTTTAAATTTGACAAGCGAGCCTCATCAGCATACATATCCTGATTTATTGAATATGATTTTAAATCATTAAAGCCCAGATTTGGTGTGATATTCATGGGCGTGATGAGTGAAGGCTCTGACTCGGACTGTATGGGTTCCTCCTCCTGTGGTCCGACTGTCCCATGGAATTAAACCCTTTAAACAGATGGAAGCGTTCCTTCTCATCCTCTCTCTGCTGTTTTCTCAGTCTGACTGGAGGAATGGGAGAAGAAAATGGGGAAGGATCGTTTTTCCAGACCACGCCTCCTGTCAAACCCCCAGCTGCTGCAAGTGAGGAGGAAGAGGAGGAGGAGATGGTGAGGAAGGATGTGTGGACAGATGTACTCCACCCTTTGTCTTTAATGTGTCTCTAAGATTCATGGGAATAAAAAGACTCAGTTCTCCAATTTAATCTTTTTGATGATTTTATTTTGTGTCCAGAGCCTAAAGGGGCGTCCACCGCCTGCCCCTCTGTTCGGTGAGGAGGATGATGATGATGATGATCTGGACTGGATGAACTGACTTCACGGTCCAGTCCTTATTTCCTTTACCAAAATCAGACCTGGTTGTTGTTTTTGCTCGTTGGAGTTCTGAATGTGACCAGACATGCTCCTGCTGATGGACTGAGCAGAGCAGATGAGCGAGTCATCTGCCGCCGCAGCTTCCGGGACAGAAACCCAGCCACCTCACTCTCTGATTGTGGTACATAAAACAGTTCTGTACTTTACTGAAGAATCAAATCCCTTTATTTAATTCTGAAATAAACTGTTGAGTATCTTATTTTTTACTTAGCACTTAGCAGATCAGATAGGTTTTTTTTAATCAGCATCAATGACCTTTTCAGGGTTTTAAACAATATGACTCGGTTTTTAAGTATAGAACTTTTACAGTTTTATTAACATCAGAATTAGGTTAGAAAAAATTAGTCTTGCCTTGGATTGTTTTTAAATCTTAAACATTTCCTTGTGAGCAGTTTGATAATGAAGAAATCAGGAATTTAACTACTGGATGTCAGCCTTCTGGTTATTTGGCAGATCTGTCCTAAATGTAATTAAATGATTCCTACAATACAACTTGTTTTGTTTTTTCCAACAGCTTTGGAGGTTTGTTATAGGGGTAAACGATTCAAATGAAGACTAAGATATTGTCCTCTCAAACTTGGATGTACGTATATACTGTTACCGAAAATATTGGGTCACCCATCCAAACCATTTAATTCTGCTGTTCCAATCACATTGATGAGGGGTTAGGGTTACAAATAGAATGCAGCAGTGAGGCATGCAGACTCCCTCCAGAAACATTTAGGAAAGAAATGACTGCCTCAGGATCTGATGATATGATACTGATTGTGTAACAAGTCCAACCTTGAAAGGTCCTCGCTGCTAAATATTCCTCAGTCAACCCAGCTATGAAGTGGTAGCAGGTAAGATCCCATAGTGGGCTCTAGGGATGCTGTGGTCATTAACATGCTGCAGAGTCAGTAGCTACGAATCTTCAAACTTCATGTGGTCTCCAGATTAGCTCAACAACAGTGTGCAGAGAGCTTCATGGAATGGGTTTCCATGGCTGGCCAACTGCATCCAGGCCTTACATTACCAAATGCGATTCAAAGCGTCAGATGCAGTGGTGTAAAGCTCCCTGCTACCAGGTTCTGGAGCAGTCGAGACATGTTCTCTGGACTAAGGGATCACAGTCCTCCCCCTGGCCAGCTGGTATATGGGTCTGGGGTTGGCACTGGCCAAGAGAGCAGTACCTACCTAATAACACCAGGTACAGTTTCGTTCAGAAGGGGGTATTGAGTGGTGCTGTTTCTTCACCAGTTGGGCTTGGACCCTTATTTCTAATGAAAGAAACTCTCAAATCTTCAGCTTTCCAAGACATTTGGGAAAATTTCCTGCTCCCAACATATTAGATACAGTTAGAGGATGGCATCTTCCAGTTTTTAACATGACTCTACACAAATGCTTAAAGACATGGATGATCGAGTTTGATGTGGAAGAGGTTGACTGGCCTGCAGAGTCCAGACCTAGCAGCAATCGAAGGACCAGCTGGAGCTGGACCTGCTGTACAACCATGCTTTTCCCCCTCAGCTTACTTAAAACAACAAAGAAACATTCAACCCAAGATACAGTTGTTTAAAAATATCTCTTAATGCATAAAATATGAACATAACCTTCCTTAAATCTATGGAACTAGTTGGTTTTAGACGAGGGTTTTCTCTGGTGTTAAACAACTGTCGATCGGCCACAAAAAAATAACACTTCTGACAGGTTACTGAGGGACGAGTGGACGAGGTAACGTGTATTTGGTGCTGTGGAATAAGTAATTGACCGCAAAGGAAGACTTGGTCATTTTGGGTTGCAGGGCAAAAACAATATTTGAGGGCCATCTCCTTTCATTTTATTCATTTCTTAAACCTTATTCATCTAGAAACTAATTGGAGCTTCCTGTTGCTTATGGAGACTTCCAAGCACGTAAGAAATTTAAACTTTCTTTACAAAATCTCGCTAGCCTAATTATGTCAGTAGGTGTGAATGTTTTGAGGTTCCTTTGACAGTTTTAGTCGGGTATCCCTGATTTAAGAATTCAGCAGACATGTCATCCTTAATCAGATGACTGTTTTCTTGATATTTAAGAAAACCACAGTCAAACCACAGTCCTTGTATGACTGTAGGAGAGCCTGAACCAGTTATTTTTCTTCCCATGTTCACCATTTACATGGAAGAGTTTGCATGTAAATCTGCAGTGGTTGGGACATGTTGAATTAAACAGACTCTCTTTGCACTGTTAAGCAGCTTTTCTTGTTTGACAGCAATTATAAATCAGTCATAAAATTTACCATTTTCTTAGTGATCCAGTTAACTTGTGCATGTAGGAAATTCACCTTTTAAAAATGTTTTAGACATTTAGGTTCTGTTGGGAGAAAAGCCAAAAAAAATATATCTGCTTATTAGGTATTTGCTGGGGCTTCTGGTATTTTGGGGCCAAAAACAATTGCTGATTTTGCCAAATTGTTGCCTAATCTGCCTGTGCCTGACCAAATAAGCTAAGAAGTATCTGTATTAAACAATAACTTGGTTGAGGCTGGTTGTCCAGGGATTTGGTGCAATTCTGCAGGATATATAGCCCTGATTTCTGAAGTAGTAAAACCAAACTGAGCCAATGCCATATTAGTTTTAATGAGAGCATGACTTATTAAATTTCCAGAATACTCTGGACATAATAGTAGGCAGGTCGGCCAAGATGTCTTGCGTAGAGCAGTTTCCTGAGGAGATAACCGATGGACATTTTACACTACAGGCTATGTCTGATGTAAATAAATTGACTACATTTACGGTCTGTATCTCTGGGTTTGTAGGATATCCCTTCCTCACCTATGTGTGATTTTAGCCATTTTAAGTGGGAATAAGTGTGGGCAGTGGAGTAGTTAGCACTTTTGCCTTGCAGCAAGAAAAGTTTGAATACAGGACTGGGGTCTTTATTCTTTATTCAACTTTATTCAACATTAGAAACGCAAAACGGCACTGGGCATAATACAAACTATCATCTAATCACACAAACACTGAGGAAAAAAACTTATTATATAACCTTATTAAAATAATCCAAACAGTTTACATATTGAACATAAAGGCAAATATTTTTCAAACGGAATACATTTATTTATCATATTTAAAATATTTTAAATTGCATCTCATTTATTTTATGGGTGAGTATAACAGATACAGCCCGTCTGACTTCTGAAAAATCTATTACCGCCACCTACTGGTATGTTTGTGCCTTTAAACCATCGCTCTCGCGATAGTTTGATCCCTCGATAAATCCTGTAGTCATTGAACCATCAGCAGGTCCAGTTGTTCATTGTGTGATCCTCAGTCTGTTAGTATGAACACCAAGGCTTTCAGGACTGTGAAAACCGTGTATTTAGTCCCTAGCTTGAGGCTCACCTCTCGGAGACCTTTTACAGACTGGCAGTAATTACTGTAGCCAGCACCGCATTACTGTCCACACAGAGAGGGGGCGCCATTTCCTCATTACACTCACAGCTAAGGCATTTACTCAGCTTCGGCTCCAGATATTTTTTGCGCAGGTGCTAAGGGGGGCTAAGCATTTTACTGAGGGTGCTATGGAGGATATTTGGTCCAACATTTCTCAACACACACAGACACAAGCACAAACAGAGGTGCGACCAGAACTCTGACATCTGCAACAGTGGATAAAGTTGACAATGAATATGTGGTATTCTGCAATTCAATTAAAGCATATACAAACATGACATATTAAGGTATGGAGTATAGTGTAGTATGCAAACTATTACAAGGAATTCACTGTATTCTGTTTTTCCCCGATGTATCTGTATATGTGGACATTTTCCATCCACACCACCAAATGCATTATAAAGTCAAGAAAGGTCAATCAGAGGTCTTCATAACAGGAAAATCCAGCTTTTTACCGGTGGTTGAGGCAAAAGCATCGCTGTCGCCGCCCAGGGTCCTAGTTTTTCAAGGATTGATAGCAGGGAAGTGCCAGGTCACTTGTTTTAACTTGTCCCCACTGCTGTTTCTTAGTTCTACAAAGAGTCAAAGATGTTCATTTATTAGTCCCCAAAAATGGATCTTTGTGGACCTCTGCTGACACGTTCTTCTCATTAACTCCATGATGACAGGCCATAGGGGTGTCATTTTTTTGGTCAAGAACGATGGGTGGTTGGTGCTTAGAGCTGATAATCCTATCAGTACTTCATTTGTTTTCTGAAGAAAAATGCTATTTCAGTTCCATTAGCATCTTGTCTATAACATGGTAGAATGACCTTGTTTTTAGGTCATCTATGCTGTCTGCGCATTTTTTATCTATTGTTGCCGTCCACAATAAAATGCTCTAGCTGTTTGGCTGTTTGGGTCTGGCTTTTCTGCCGTCGTATAGTGTCTGATGCTATTCCTATTAGGTCTTTCTGCTTCTTTTCTGAATGTGTCCCATTTTTCATCTGTGCATTTTTCTGCTATAGCAGTGATTACAGCACGGGCCAGGTCATTTGCTGCTTCTAGATCTAAATTAGGAGACTGTAGCTGATCAGACATGAAGTAAGTTCTTCTAAAAATATCATCATAAATTAAGATAAAGAACAAACTTCTCATCCATACGTGCACTAATAGCTTTAGCCTCTGTCCTCCGTTTTACATTTTTCTGGGAACAACGTGGCGCAGCCTGGTTATAACTGCTGGGAGAGTTTTTTACAACATGTATGGAGTTGTACCGGCATGCCCTGTCTCACTGACACAAGTTCCTCCTGGTTGTTCAGGAAAAGATCATGAACAACTGACCTGGAAGAAAACTTGTTAAGCATTTGCAATGTCTCCAAGGAACACACAGTCTGCGAACACAAGATTCAGCCTGTGAGCATGGCAGTGAATGTAGCCATACGCAAAGTTCAATTCCCGTTGTATAATGTTTTTTTTCTCAGTATATGATAATTGATTGTTTATTGACATTGGGTGTATTTAAAGAGAAAATGATTACAAAAACCATGTGTTAACGAATATTAACCTAGATGAATATTTTCTTGGGGGTGCTATGACTTTTCTGGGGGAAGCTATAGTATCCCTAGCACTCCCTGGTGCCACCACTGCGTTTACTGCAAGTGGAAGAGTTCATCATAAACACTGTTACACGTAGAGGGTCACTCATCATTGTTCTGCCCCGTTGTATTAGGAATGTTCACTGCCATATAGAGGCCAACCTTATACTTCTATTTTAAACAAACTTCCCCTTGTCAGTTTTAATTCTCATTTTACCTTTCAAGCTGGATGAAGTAACCCTGTTTTATCTGTGGTGTCTCACCACAATGTCAATATTACAAATAAACAAACTGGATGAATGGAAGCAGAGACCTGAAATTAAGTGTCTCCTCAGCTACTCCAACTCTGTTAAAAATCTGCATTTTTTATTATGGATCTGCAACACAGTTTTAAAAAAGTCCTGACATTATAATTTTGGGATTCCTTCCTACAGTCATATGTTCTGACATTATAAGATGATGAGTGAAAATGTTATGTTAATGTAATAATTTGTTTTAAAGTGATCTGTATACAAATGCAAGTTAACATGTGTTCCTCCACCATGTCTGGGTATTTTTCTACATTGAGTGATCCTTGTTTTAAAGATGCTTCTGGACAATAATAATTTGAAATGTGTCGCTGCTATATACTTAGTTTTTGATAAATGTTTACATATAGATCCCTGTCCATGTGGTTTTATCCGTTAACAATGAGCAGTTTGTTCCTGATGTAGTCCCGTCTGATGGATCACACATCAGTGTCTTTAGAAGACAATTCTTGCCCTTCACAATGACATATCTCCAATTTTCAGCATCATGAAGGAGAAATAAAATTCCTTCAAACTGTTTTCTGTTTAGTAATTTAGGAGTAATTTTCTTAAATATTTTTTATATATCAAAGACCGTTTATCTTTGCACCTGAAAGGAGGAGAACTATTGTAACAAAGCCAGGACTGCATCTGTGGATTTTTCTCTTCGTGGCAGAAATATGGATGTTAGCTTGTTTAGTGATTCTATTCTATATTTGCAGTAAGTGTGGCTGTTTATCTTTGTTGGCCTTGTTATAGACTGACTACTTGGTTTTACCCCTCCCTCCTGACACCCAAACAGTGTAGACTGGCTTTAGCTCCCTGCAATACCGGACATTTCTTAAAAGGGGAGTTCTTCACCATCCCCATTTAAAACAATCCATTAAGAAATTCCCATGCATTCCAGAACTAAAAGAAATCAGCAGATAAAAGTCTATTTCCTAATTTTATATTACATTACATTTTGTTACAAATCTGTGCCACATACTCATTAAAGATAAATGTATAGGGTTGCATTATAATAAGTCAGCCAAATTTGGTATTGCATTACAACTAATGAGTATGAATAGTACTATATTTTTTAAGGCAGTTTATTTTGCTTTAAAATTAGGAGCGAAGATATAACGGGAATGAACTGCGAAAATAGTCTTTAACATGTACTAGACAACTGCAGTTAACAATGTTTTTAGTTTTGATGTGGAGGAACCAAGAGTTTGTGTATCCCAGGCTTTCAGGGAGTTGACTGCAGAGGTGATAAAACTAGAAACCATATGCATCATCACGCTACAATTGTTCATAGTTTTACTTCCTCATTGCATGCTGCATTAGACAATGTAAAAAGAAGGTGCGTACTTTAAAGCACAGTGTTAGAAAATTGAAGTGCCACTCTACACACCTAAAGGATTCCTACTTAATCTGGAAAAATAGCCTACTGTTGTATAAAAAGACACTTCACCAAGCCAGAACAGTTTATTTCTCATCATTAATAGAAGAGAACAAGAATAATCCTAGGTTTCTCTTTAGTACAGTTGCTAAACTTACACAGAGCCATAGCTCTGTTGAGCTATCCATTCCCTTAGCTCTCAGCAGTCATGACTTTATGGGATTATTTTTAAATAAAATTTATTCTAAAAAAGAAAAAAAAAAAAAAACTGGCAAAATTCCGAAAATGATTACTTCATCCTCAGTAAGTGAGACAGCATTGGTGGTAACTGCAGAACTTGTGTCTGGACTGCTTTGATCCTGTGGAGCTTCCTGAGTTATCAGAAATATTAGCTTCATCTAAACCTTCAACTTGTATGTTAGACCCAATCCCAACCATATTATTTAAGGAAGTTTTTCCTCTGATTACCAGCCCCATTTTAGGTATGATTAATCTATCCTTTAATCTATCCTAATCTAAACCTTTGCTTGATGAAGATGATTTACTGCATTACAGACCGATATCCAATCTTCCATTCTTGTCTAAAATTCTTGAGAAAATAGTTGCTAATCAAATGTGTGAGCATTTACACAGCAATGACCTGTTTGAAGAGTTTCAGTCAAGTTTCAGAGCTCATCATAGCACTGAAACAGCTCTGCTGAAAGTCACTAATGATATTCTTATTGCCTCAGATAATGGACTTGTGTCTGTACTGGTTCTGTTAGATCTCAGTGCTGCATTTGATACAGTCGATCATAATATTCTCTTAGAAGGCTGGAATATGCTGTAGGGATCAGGGGAACAGCACTAGGCTGGTTTAAATCTTATTTGTCTGACAGATTCCAGTTTGTTCATGTAAATGATAAATCATCTTTAAACTCCAGGGTTAATTGTGGAGTACCACAGGGTTCAGTACTTGGGCCAATTCTCTTTACTATATATATGCTTCCAATAGGTAAAATTATCAGGCAGCATAGAATAAATTTTCACTGTTACGCTGATGATACTCAGCTTTACTTATCCATAAATCCTGATGAGCCCGACCAGTTAGATAGACTACAAGCATGTCTTGAAGACATAAAAACTTGGATGACTTTAAATTTTCTGCTTCTAAATTCAGACAAGACAGAAGTTTTGTGTTTGTTTTCATCGTTGGAAAAAGAAACTGTTTAGTCAGTCAATTAACCTGGATGGCATTAAATTGACCTCCGATAATAAAGTAAAAAACCTTGGTGTTATTTTTGACCAGGACATGTCCTTTAAATTCCATATCAAACAGGTTTCTAGGATTTCCTTCTTTCATCTCCGGAACATTGCCAGAATTAGAAATATCCTGTCCAGGATTGATGCTGAAAAACTAGTCCATGTATTTGTTACTTCAAGGCTGGACTATTGTAATTCTTTACTATCAGGATGTCCACAAAATGCAGTTAAAAGCCTTCAGCTGATTCAAAATGCTGCAGCAAGAGTTCTGATGAAAATTAAAAAGAGAGATCACATTTTCCCTACTTTAGCTTCCCTTCATTGGCTCCCTGTTAAATCCAGAATAGAATTTAAAATTTTCCTCCTCACATATAAAGCCCTTAATGATTTAGCTCCATCATACATCAGAGATCTGATTGTTCCATATGTTCCTAACAGAGCACTTCGTTCTCAGACTGCAGGTTTACTGGTGATTCCTAGAGTCTCTAGAAGTAGAATGGGAACCAGATCCTTTAGTTATCAGGCTCCTCTCCTGTGGAACCAGCTCCCAGTTTTAGTCCGTGAGGCAGACACCCTGTCTACTTTTAAGGCTAGGCTTAAAACTTTCCTTTTTAATAAAACTTATAGTTAGAGTGGCTTAGTTTATCCTGAGCTATCTCTGTTGTTATGCTGCTATAGGCTTAGGCTGCTGGAGGACATAATGACCACTTCCACTCTCTCTGCTTCATTCTCATACTAGTCTCCAATTTGCATTATTTGCTATTGTTTTAACCTTTAACTATATGTTATTTCTCTGTTTTTACTCTTTCTGGAAGCTACACCTGGCCTGACTCTGTAACTACCTGTGACACCTTCCTGGAGGGGACATCAGCTGAAATTTGCCCTGAGATGCTGAAGGCATCAGTCTGTCCAACTGATTGGGGCAGTAAGGCTTTCATCCTGGCTGTGGAACAGTGACCACTTCTGGAATTGCTAGGGAGGTCATGGGAGTTTGGTTGTCCCGCCCATGTGTGGTTTGTGGATCTGGAGAAAGCTTATGTCCTTTACAGCTTGGGAACACATCGCCCAGAATAAGCTGGAGAGTGTTCCTGAGAACAGAGATGTCTGGGTTTTTCTTCTTCTGGATGCTGATTGGCTGGTTGGCTGCCTGGAGTTTTGAATAGTTTATCACTTACATTTACAAAACGTGTTAAAGTAAAAATTGTATCCCCACAATCAAAAAGCAGTTATGTACATTTCTAGGTCTTTTAAATTCCACAAAATTGTTAAAACAATTGCAACAAAATCAGAATAAATTGTTTCAGTGACTTTAAAGCTGTTTTGATTCATCATGTTTTTGAATCTCTTCCTGTCGTCCAGATTGGATTTAATAGATTTTTACTCAGTGGAGTCATGTGGGAGCCCAGTTGGAGAAATGTGAACGTACGTGTTAATGGGCTACAATAAACCTATAAATCATTTTGACTCGGGACACGCCTTCTGCTTTGTGATTGGCTGCGGCTTTCGTCCTGTAGGCGGTCCCTTGTTTTTGGTCGTTTAAACAGCCACTTGCGCAATTTGAAGAATAGCGTCGCTGTCAGAATAGCTGAACTAGAGCCGCTTGGAGAAGACAGACAGCTGGAACAGAGAGAAGCAGCAGTATGGCTCCTCCACGCAGTTCCATCTAGTTCTCCTCCCGCAGCGCCGGATGCCAAGGAGAATTAGCTGAAGTACAGCCGCCACCGGGCCGTCCTGTTCTCAACGCTGTCGCGCTTTTCCTGTATATCTTTTTCTTTTCTTTTTCTTTTTAATGGGAGGCTGAAGGATACAGCTATGGACGAGGCATCTTAAAGCGACTCACTCGTGACTGTGCCGGGGGTCCTCTCAACACTTTTCTAGTTTCTGTAAAGTTGTCCCGGAAGGAGGAAACGCATTGTCCGAATAAGGTAACGCGACTCTTTCTTGTTTTCGGTCCTCGCGCGCACTCCAGCGTGCAGCTTTTCCTACGACCTCGCGCTACGTTTAGTTTTAATATTTCAGCAAAGTCAAAGCTACAGTTAGCATGCAAGGAAAATTCTCAATCATCTGCTCAAAAATGCAAGCAAAACCCTCCTGTCCGGTTTGGTTTCTTAATAATAAGGATAATAATAATAATAAGGATACGTTTTGTTTTATAGCTTTTCTAGGTGTTACAATGTGTGTGAGCTTTATATCAACCTATCACAGGGGAGATGGACATTGGGAATAATGTTATTATTACATGTTAAAGGTGAAATTATTACTGATTTCAATAAATTCCTTACAGTGACTGTCTAAACGCTTCCTTCCCTTCCCCTCCTTCCAGGAGCCCGAGGGCCCCTGTCAGGATGGTGAACAGCCAAGCTTCAGGTGTACCACCAGCTCCCAGGTCCTGTGCAGGATGTGGAGGGAAGATCGCAGACCGTTTCCTGCTCTTCTCCATGGAGCGCTACTGGCACACACGCTGCCTCAAATGTTCCTGCTGCCAGGCCCAGCTGGGGGATATCGGCACCACCTGCTACAGCAAAGGGGGCCTGATTCTGTGTCGCAGCGACTACATCAAGTAAGAAGGAGTATAAGGCGGTGGAGTTAAGAGGCAAAGGAGAGGGTGCTGCCTGTTTCAGGCTAAATAGCAGTTTAGGCGCCAAAGCAGTAATTGTTTTTGTGTGTTTACAGGCTGTTCGGGGCATGCAGCGCCTGTGGCCAGTCCATCCCAGCAAACGAGATGGTGATGAGGGCACAGGGGAATGTTTACCACATCAAGGTCAATCCCCAATCTGTGCCTCGCTGTGCTTCCTGCTACATAGGAGCTGTCTTCCTTTTTCCCAGGGAGCCACAATCTAAGACAGTCTTTATGAATAGTTTATAGCAGCATTTACAAATGTCTGACTTATGTGATCTCATATGTGACCTTTAGCCATCTAGTTTATTCTGGTTCACCTCAGGTGACTTTGTAGACTAAATATTTTTTAGTTCATTTACAATGAAGCCATGCTTTACTATAATGGATTCTTGTTTTTTAACCATACTCCCCTGCAGTGTTTCAGCTGTGCCACCTGTAGAAACAGACTAATTCCTGGGGATCGCTTCCATTACATCAATGGTACAATCTTCTGCGAACATGACAGGCCCGGTGCTGCTTTGCACAACAGCCACCTGGCCCCACTTCAGAGCAGCTCAGTACTGACAGACCAGAAGGTAAATCAAAGTTTTGTTGAGATGATTTTCCAGAGCCATGCAGCAAGAAGTTAATGCCAGGAAAAAAAGTTAGTTGTCTGGAAGTTTTTACATTGGCCAGGAATAAAAACACGAACTTTTGCAAGACTGTTGAAAATACAACAAGGAAGGGTTGGGGAAAAATAATTAGACATTCACAGCTCTGCATTCATCAAATAATAATCAGTTTTCAGTCAAAGAAATAATCTCCCCAACATGTTAACAAGAACAAAGATTGTTTAAAACTCTGCTCCATCCTGACCTGGCGCAGCATTGTTCTGCTCACCGTTTACAGGTTAATGCTTCAGTGATGATCTAACAATGCTGCAGAATTCTTTCAGGTGTTATTTGGCTAAAAGCAAGGCTTTTATTATTGTGGGTTTCTGCTCATTTTGTCTTGTTCCCATTTTGTTCCTTTGCAGTTTTGGTTTATGGAACATCTGACTTTTACTTATATGAAAACTGCCACCTGATCATGTTTCAAATAGTACACTTCATTTCTGTTTATAATCGGGGGTCATATTCGATCGGAGTTAGATGGCCCAGTGAAATGGTGCTGTTTAAAAAAAAAAGCGTACAAGTAGTTTGTTCACCAGTACCGAATCAAAGAAAGGAGGGATGAAATTGTTACCGAGGGCACAAATGAGCAAACTGGTGACTTGACCCTTGAAATTAGAAATCAGAATACCGTGTCCAGCACCAAGTTGTTGCCATTAACAATAGTATAAAACCTAACCTGAAGAATTCAAATGTTGCTGAGAAACTGCTTTAAAGAAAATGTATGTTTGCAGTCACATCTTAAGATGCAGTTTGTTTGTTTTTATTAAATATTTTTTCTAATTGGGTTTACTTTTTCTCATGTGGATTTGAACACATCTCACCAGAATTAAGATAACCTTGTCCAATCAGAAAGCTTTACAGATTAACATCGCTGCATGTTTTGTGGCACTGACCTGTTCCTCCTTCTCATGTCCCATCTGCAGGTATGTTAAGCGGGAAGGGTCCTAAACGACGTCTTTCCAGCCTTCACCTCTCCTCGGTGTATTCTTCCTCCACTGCTACTTTTGCTGTTGTTGTAGTTGTTGTTGTGGAGCCTCATTACTCTCCCTCTCCAGTCTCACTTTTCCCAGCGAGGCTCCAGTTCCCCCTGTAAGATGTCTCTTCCCTCGCTATTTCAGAGATTTTCTATAGATCAGCGTCTCCATTCTGTTAAGACTCGATGTTAAAGTGGTCTGTGCGAAGACTTCAGACTCTGTGGGGCTGCAGTGACAAAAAGTCTCCATCAGGACTAATCAAAGCTGGTGGAAATTGTGACTGAAAACCAGTATGAAACTGCAGAGGGAGCAAAATACACCACTGTGGAAGTGTGATGAACTTCTGTCAACTTACAAAAAGTGACTAAACTACATTTGCCATGTGATTTTTTTTTTTTCTTCTGTTGTTTTTTTAATCTTTCTATCTGATTATGAGATCCAAGCACTGAGAATGGTGTCTAACATTTGTGTGGCTGAAAATGATAAGTTATAGGAGAGCCATTAAATGATCCCATAATCCAAGGCTGCCCTCTGGAAACGGGTCTCATTCCGGGCCCTTAAACTCTGCACAAAAATAATCCTAGTGATGGTTTTTACGTTTTGTTTTCTTCTTAAAGTTTTTTTTATCAATTTCCTGTGTAATGTGTTTATGGGTGGTGGGGTTGAAGCTGTGGGTATGAAAACAAAAATCCTATTAAAACAATTTTTCTGTAACATGTCACAAAGCGACCCGAGGTCATTGCGGCATTAGTGTGGCATTGTGTTGCATGGTACCTGGCATGGTGGATGTTTCTGGGTCGCTCTCTCACCCTCTCTAGCCCTGTATGGTGAAAACATGCCTGATTACCCTGAGGAATGGATTTAGGGGGCTTGAGCTCTGACCATTTACAGAAACAATTAAGCATGAGCCCTGATCTTCTGCTGGACTCCGGGAGCCTGAACTTGGGCATATCTTGTGGCTACGGGCGGCTGCCTCTAATAAAGAATCAAAAAAGAGGACTAATTTTAAAGGGGTTCCCCCCCCCCCTAAAACACCAGGGATTTAAAACAATCTGATGTATTTACTTTTTATCTTGTTTCAATTAGAGCTCCCACACAGCCTGGCTTGTTTTCTAGCACAGCACCTTTGGTTTGTACCACACTGCATGACTTCTGAAAGTGATTTTCATGAGCTGCATCTAATTCGCTTTAACTTCCTGTGCCTTTTTAATGCTGCATGCAAACGTTAAAGCCTCAGCATAGCATCCGAGGTTGAGACTTAATCTATGTTTGATAGTGACAGTACGCTGCGTGCAGGAAACCAGCGATAGCATCTGTTCTACTTTCACTCCTTGCCTGGGTGTGCGGCTGCCATCAAACTTCCCTTTAATGCGCTTAGCTGTTTCAAACCATCCCACTTGTCATGGTCTACACTGATGCTGCATCAATTATTTATTCCACGTCTGATCAAGAAGCGTCACGCAAATTCATTAACGTATGCAAATGATCACAATTACAATTATCTTTGTATCGTGATGGTGAAGAAATAAAACCTCCGCACTGAATCCCAGCGCACCACAAGTTACACTTTGCATTCAAACTAATCAAGCATCATCTGCCTTCTCCTAATTAGCCAGACTGTTTTCTCATGCCAATTAGCAGGTCTCATGAAAAAGCTCTTTGCCACGAGGCGTTGTCTTTTATCAGAGCTTCTGCAGGTGTGTGGCTCACCATGTAGCCTGTGTCATAGGAAAGTGTTTATTCATGCTAATTAATCATATTAACACATGCATGAGTGTAATTGCCAAAGCTCCTTCACCTCACACTGTGTGAAGACTTGAGAAGATGCCAGGGTATTTTTATGTGCTTATGAAGAGGAAGAAGGCCAACAGAGCTTCCTTTTTCCTAGACATTCATGTGAAGCACATCCAAGCTGTGATTGTATATAGAGTTTTGTCACCAAATGTAAATTAAATTGTAAAACAGCCACTTTGATTAACGAATGTCCTAAGGATTGTTTTTAACATGAAATTGATGAATTTGAGGTATTTCACATACACCTTTGTTGTTTTTGTATCATAAAAGCCACTGGCCAACAAGTTCAGCTTGCATAAAAGGTCAGCTGACAGGGCATCTGGAGTCATACTGAGTTAAATGAGGTCCACTTTTCATCATGATGTGAGACCCACAGGTCATCGTAAACCACTGCGTGCCCCTACAGACCAGTAAGAGTATTACAGGCACTGACTGCTTGACCTCGTCTCAGCCTTGAGAAATGTTACTGCAAAAAGTTTTTCCAAGGTCCT